>MU390392.1:0-66805 GCA_022578715.1 Nemania sp. FL0916
TTTAATTTCAACGTCGAATTAAAATTTATAATAAATTATAATTATATATATAAAAATTTTTTTAATATAAATTTTTTATTTTTTATAAATATTTATACAAAATTATTTAATTTTCGTATTAGATTTTTTTTAAAGTTTAATTTAAAATATAAATATTAATTTATTTTAATTTATTTATATTATTAATATATTTTAATTTTTAATATTCCCGGATTTTTATAATTTTAATTTATTTATATATTATAAAATATTTAATTTTTTAATTATTTTATAATAAAAATAATACGTATAATTTTAAAATTAATCCCGGAGTTTTTTTTAAAATTATTATTTATATTTTTAAAAAAACTAAATTCGTTTATTTTAATTATTAAATATATAAATAACGTTTTTACGATTTATAAAATAATAAAAAAATAATTAAAATAAATCCGAAATTATTTTTTTCCGAAAATTTTTTAATTAAAATTAAAGTTTTTTTTAAAAAAAAATCAATATTAATTATAATAAATTATTAATTTTTAAAATAATTTATAAAACGTAAAAAAAAATATTTATTAAATTCGAATAAATAAAAAAACTTCGGAATTAATTTATATTAAACTTATAAATAGTTGTTAAATTATTTATAAATATTTTTAATTTAATTTATTATTAAATTAAAAATTATTTAAAAATAACTTGTTTTTTAAATCGATTTTAAAAAAATATTAAAAACTTTTTTTTCGATATTTTATAATAAATAATAATATTAATAATAAATATATATAATTATAAATTTAATTAACCCGTCGATTTTTATTTAAATATTTCCGTATTTATAATTAACTATTATATTTTTTAAATTTAAAAAAATAATAAAATTTTAAAACTTTTTTTATATAATAGTTTTTTATTTTTATAATATAATAAAATTATAATCTTTATAAACGAAAATTATTTAATATTATAAAATTTTACTAACGTTATAAAAAATATTTATATTTATTTATTTTATTTATTATTTATATAAATTATAAATTTTTTTTATTTTTTTTTTAATTTTTAAATATTAATAAAATATATATTAAATAAATAAACAAATTCCGGTTATTATTTATAAAAATTATTTATATCGAAAAAAAAAATAAAATAATAAATATATTTTTTTAAATTATTTTTTTAAATTAAAATTATTAAGATTTTTTTTTAAAATAAAAATATATAAACGAAAAATTATAACGTTAAATATAAAAAATAAAATAAAAAAATATTAAAAACTTTTAAACTTTTTAAAAAAAAAATCAAAAAATATATTTTATAAATAATTTTTTATAATAATATTTTAAATATTGTTTATTTAAAACTAATTAAATAAAAAAAATAAATATAAAATTTAATTTTAAAACATATTATTTCCGGAATATTATTCGTTTATAAAAACGATATAAATTATTTTTAAAACTATTTTAATAATATTATTATTATATATAAATTAAATCGTAAATTTTAAAAAATTATTTAATTTTTATAAAACGTTTTTTTAATATTTAAATATATAAAATTGTTTAATTAATATTTTTAATTTATTAAATTATAAACGTTTTAATTAAAAAATATTAATAAATTTTATAAAAGTTTTTAAAATTCAAAATAATATTTTAAAATATTAAAAAAATAATATTTAATAAAAATATTTCTCGAATTTAAAATTTAAAACATATTATATTTAACTTATAATTAAAAAAGTTATTTTTCCGTTTTTATTATATTATATTAATTTAATAAAAACGTTTATTAATTATTTATAACGCGAAATATTATAAATTATATTAAAAAATATTTATAATATATTAAATTTAATTTTTTTAAATTTAAAATTTCCGATTTTTTTATTATTATTTTCGAACTTTTTTAAATTATTATAATAAATTTTATTAATTTATTTATAAAATTTTCGAAAAAATTTAAATATATTTTTTATATAATAAATATTTTTAATTATTTACGATTTATATATAATTATTAATTTAATTTTATAATAAATAAATAAAATTAAAACGTTTTTTTTAATTATTTATTTAAATTTAAATAATATATTTTATTTTAAAAACTTTTAAAAAGTTTTTTTTAAAAAAAATTAACATATTAAATATTTTATTTAAAAATTATAAAAACGTCGGTTTTATAAGAAATTTTAATCGAATTATTTAATTAATATATAATAAAATATTAATTAATATTACGTTATTTAAAATATTTTTAAAAAATTAAAACGTTTTTATTTTAAAAATTTTAAAATATATTAATATTAAATATATAAAAATTTTTAAATGTTTTTTTTTAAAAATAATTTATAATTATTAATTTAAAAAAAAATTTAAACATTATTATTTTATTTTACGATTTAAATCTTTATAAAAAAACTTTTAAAAAAATATTTTCGAATTATTAAATTTTTTTATATATAAAATTAATTTTAAATTATATTATTCGTTTATAATATTATTAAAAAAATATCCGGTTTTATTATAAAAATATTTAAATATAAAAATAAACTATTTATAATAAATAAAAGTTTTTTTTATATCCTGGAAATTTTATAATAATATTTTTTTAAAAAAAAATTAAAATTATTTTTTAAATAAACCGGACTTTTTATAATTAAACATTATATTAAAAAATTATTTTTTATTTTAAAAAATTTAAATAATACCCGGACTTTTTATAAATATTATATAAATAATTTTAAATTATTTATATTTTAAAAAAATATTTAAAATTATTAAAAAATTTAATCGTTTTTATAAAACAAAAATTACGTATATAAAAATAAAATCTCGGAAAAAAAATTTTAAAAACAGGTTTTTTAAAATTAAAAATAAAATTTTTAAACAAAAATAAAATCTTAAAATAAATAAAATCTTTAAAATATATTTAAACCGGATTTAAAATTTTTAAAAATAAACGTAAACGTTTTTTTTATTATTTCCGGAATAATTAAATTAAATTTTAAAATAAAATTTTAAAACTTAATCTCGAGAGCTAATCTCGAAATAATATAATTAAATAAAGTATCTTTAAAAGACATTTTTAATGGGTCGGGCTTTATATACTATTTTTCCCACACGCCCTGTGGGTCCTATAGACCTATCCTAATACAACATCCTTCGGCCTTCCAATCCAACAATCCCAATCTCGATGACGGTACAATTTAACCTTCCGCTTAGCTTGCCCAAGGCGCAATGCTACGGGGGTTCGATCACGAGAGTGGTTGTTAAAATCCCTTACGCCTAACCCGCTTGCGTTGCGATCCAGCTGGACCACGCACGGCGGCGCGCCGCCCCGTACTCGGAGCGAGCGCACATTAAGGGGCCAGCAGCGCTATCATTTTTTCCATTTTTTTTTTCGTGTGTTGGGCTATCGTGGTCGGTTGGTATTCTTAAAGTCGCAAAAGGTCCTGGCCCTTTATTCCTTGCTTATGCCAGTGTATGTCAGCTATGTGAATAAACAGCTGCCTAGTCATAACACCATGAGCGCGTTCTACGCCATCTCGATACGTTGGGTGGATAATTGGAGCATAGGTTGAGGTCAGGGAAGAGAGAATCCGCATGTTTGTTGTGTTCAACGGCCTTCGAGGTGAAGAAAAGGAGGCGTCCCAAAGTTAAGTAGGCAAATTATATGCACTGCAAGATGAGTAGAAGATGAAAGCCCCTGATATTATAACATTCTAGCTCTCTCACTATGCACAGCCTGACGCAATACTATAGCTCTGTAGCTACAGCCTACCTCATTCTCTGGGATGGTGGAGCAACGGAATAACGCCGCTTGTCATATGCTGGGGACCAAGTTCCTCTTCTACATATGAGCGCCCTATGAACTAGCGCATGGGATTAGATTTGTCGTCAAAAATGCAGATATATATTATGCACGGGATTAAGGCGATGAGCAAGCAATACATCTTGGATTATATGCGCATGAAAAGCACCATAGATATGCTTAAAATCGGGCTCGGAAAAGACTGATCTATATAATACAGCTTACATGGCGAACACGGAGGCGCTATAGGCGTTGGGCTACAGGGGTGGCTTGATATTAACGGGTATGAATCCGGTTACTACATTATGGGAAGTATGATTGGCAGTTGGGTGGTATTCATACGAGTCCCAAGAAACTGTGGTCACATTGCATTGAAACACTTGCATTCGGCATATAAATCCATCATTCAAAAGCAGCTACCAACATCTTCGATACATCATAACTATCCCCGTTCAATAAATGAGCCCCGAACTTCTCTCTCGTCTCTCATCTTCCATCCTTGATCTTTCATCTGCATCGGGGAGGCAGCCGAAGTTCCGTAAGAATTGCTTAGTGGCTCTATTATATCATAAACGTTAGTCGCTGTCAGAGGGGCCAGATGGGCGCAACAGTCACTAACGCAGCAAGAGCAAGAGGTGCTATAATAGCGGGTCAGCCTGAAGGGTTCTCATCATATATAGGAGGGATTTATTGAACATACCATTCCTGGCAAGAGCAGCACGAGCAGGGAGACATGGTGGTAGAGTTGGGTGGTTTTGTTTTGGAATGGTCCGGTATGGAGCTTGGCTCTTGACTTTGATTGGAAGATGGCTTTGGAGCTGGGATGACTAGTGCTTTGTTGGATGAAGAAAACGAGAACCCTTCTGGCAGACGGGGGCAATCACCTCGTTTATATAGACCCAGGACACCACGGACTCCTCATATTTTTCTAAGCAATACACCAAGTGGGCATGTTGCAAGCTCCCCTTGCTTCTCGTTCAAAGCGTGATCACCGAACAACACCAACATCCCCACAACGCTCACATGCCTACCCTCGACATCCCATCCTATGGATCCGAGCATGCAGGTTGATTTGACGAGACCCCAGACGCATGTAGGATTCATATGCGCAAGTGTGGGGGACGCTGCTCTTGGCTATACCAAGACCGTTCACCCTTACGTCCATCAGCCCTGTCTTATCGCGCTGTGCGAGAGCAGAATCGCTCGTGACAGGGAGCCGGGCTGGCCGCTTCACACCACCCCGGTGCCAACACGAAGACGATCTGAGGATTCGAGCACCACCCGAGGCCCGTCTAAGCTTCTGTTTGGTCAGAGATAGCTGTTTGATTAAGCTACCTCTACGCCACCAAAGTGGGCGCCCGTGGGCGGGTGGATAGTCACTACTACTATAAACCAATATTACCGAATGATTTTCATTGAAATGATTAATCGTGCAGGAATATGGCCTGCAGCAGAACCAAACAAGTAATCGCCACGAGGTCTAGGTAGGGGGCTAACTTTGTCTCATACACGTGTATGTTAAGACAAACCCGAACTCCAGTCGAGCCAACATGCTCGGGCTCTGCTCTAGCAATAGGTTTGTGTGAATGTTGTTGTGTCGTATTTTCTACTCGTAGCAGATATTGATCAAATGAAAAAGTTACAATCACTAATAGGTAGGCATGTCCGAACGTCGAGTATCCTACCATCGTCGCAATATATAGATCTGAGCTCGAGTATTACGTGACAACAGTATCCTAAACTAGCCACCAGCTAAGCAATGACAAAATATCTTTCGGGCCGAGGATGATGGGGGTACAGAAGCAACATCAGGCGTAGCCTAGATCGAACTATTTCAAAAGGCGTTGTGATTCTTCGGGCTGAATAGCAACAAACCTGCTTAGCGAAATGTCAGCGTGCCCACTCATTAGAAGCAACTACATCCATCCTCAATAATCAAGTTTAATATTACAACTTCACATGTTAGAGTTTGAGTTTAATACTCCGTAGAGCCCCAAGATCATGAGTTCTCGTCGGATTTGGAATATGAATATATTTATATTTTGATAGAGGTAGTTCTTCGTGTGACCAGTGTGGCGATATGACTGGCCAAGTTCCTAGTACAAGTAGAATTTGGGCACGCCCTGCTAAATATTAAAAATTTCCAACCCCTGGCATTCAGAATCACCCTGTAGGCCAGCTACTTCATAATAAGTTTGGCCAAGCGTAAACGACAAAAACAGTAACCAACAGGAGACCCTGTTAAAGTTACAAAGTTAAGACGTGTTTATGGCAAATACTTTCTGACGATTATGAAAGTCTTGAATTGGTAATTTTGCAGGCCATAGTGCTGCTCGCGCAAGAATGAACAGCGTATCCGACGTTTCCGAGACCACGGCTACCCGCTGACTAGATGCTACGCGGGAGTCAAATTATCGCGTAATAGTACCCCAAGCCTTCCGGAGGGGAAAGGTATATTGGAGTATGGACAGCTGTCGAGTATCACGATAACCGTACGTAATGGCTAACTAAACTATTTCTAAACTTAATGACTGTATATATTCAACATGTATCTTCCCGTCCCTGCTCATGAGTTATGTGGCTGTCGGAAACATGGGACTAACATAGTGAATAGGGGCCGCTCTGAAGTAACTAGATAGTAGTCCTAGGCTCAATATGATAATCAATTTATCTCTAAACATTCCAGTGGCCAAGGGCAGGCTAACGGCTACTTTTAATAGTAGTAGTATCCAGTTAACATTATTGTACGCAATGATCATGCATGCTTATACTTGTGGTCATGTATACAAATACCGTAGAGAGAGAGAGAGAGAAACAGAAGAGAACACACGATCTGCAGGTATGATGGGGCGCCCGCCTACCACCGTTTGTAGCCAGCTGGGCGGCTGATCATGTTACAGCGCCCTTGCGCCTCATATTCTATTACTACCTACCTCCCAAAGAATACAGCTCTGTGAACTGAGCTCAGGCTCCGAGCTGAAGCAGGAGCGCTAAAGAAGCTGCTCTTGATTATAGCTGAACTAGCTAAGAGTTCACTGCTCCAGGTCGCTGGAGTAAGCAAATTTGCGAAGATGGAACGGGTCAGGGCGTTGGGGACCTTGATGGCCGACTAGTGTACGGCATGAAATCGTTCACAGAACAGTTCCCTAGCGTGTGTACATCCCCATCGGAGGCCTAGCAGTACAAATCCTGGCAGAGGATACATTGTCCAACTCGGCAAGATCATATGAAAAGGAGATGTCGTTTGAACAGTAGTCCCTATGCCCCTCTGTGATCATATTCTCGATCGAGACAACACCTTGCCCAAACTCAGCGTCTTGTCAGTATATAAGATCCACGTCAAGTCGAAGTGCCACCAGCAAGACGAGGTTCAATTTTCATTCATACTACTAGGTAGAAGCCATTCCACAAAGGGCGCGCCCCCAATTAATTCACCAAAAATGAGACTCCACCACCCTTAAACGAGCAGCTGCGAGACCTAGGACCTATGCAGGCGAGATCCCTAAAGTACATACCGTCATATTCTCGACGCTGTGAAACGAACCGAGGTCGCCCCCAACACGAAAGTGTTTACCCAATGGGTCACTAGCACATCTCTGTTGTGCGAGGCTTCACAGAGCGGAGCAAACTCTTTCTGCAGCTAGGTAATAGGTAAGGCTCGACAGAGTGGCTATTTAACTTCCGCATCTCTCCATAGTAAAGAAATTCCCCGAGATGCTATATATACAAGACGCAAGTCCTTGGACATAATTCTCTTGCCGCCAATCTTCCTCACAGTTCCTGATTTTCGGAGCTATCACCATATCCAAGCCCTTCTTGACAGGAGAATTAACATACTCTTACGCTGGAACTTTGCGGGACTGCTTGCTTGATACTACAACTACCCCGTGACAATACTACGGCACTCGGGATTCAGTCATCCAACGTACTTGAGGGAGCTTCATTATGCGAAACTATTCACGGGCCAAGTGTCAATGCGAACGATTTCATTGATCAGTTTCCAAACTAAATGTGTGTGTGACGCACACCCTCCAACTAGTCGCCTACCGCAAATATTAATCAGTTCTATCACAACTGAGTACTAATACCGAAACACTGGTGATTTTCTTCACATACTGTCATAGTGTTGAAGTTCAGCAGCGCAAGCACTTGGACTCATGAACACTATACATCGTCCAGTAACGTATTCATAGCTTGAGCTTCAGGTGCTAACTATTATCAGTTGTGTTGCATTTCTGTATTGCCTGAACACCTACAATCAATTCAATCAATAACAGAAGCTAGAGAATCTGCACAATGAGATTTGGCGATCTATCAGACCCATCTTGTCTCCGACTTAGGCTAAGTTGCTTGCAAAGACAGCCAACCTTACCGAACGCAGCAGAGTAACTTTTAGACTCATTAAAACTGATACTTAGCATGCTCAACGCAGTAGATTAACTGTTTACAGGCACTTAAGACAGCTTCAATTGTCCGTTTGGCGCGGAGTGGATTGCTATGCCTGACGCTAATGTTAAACTCCTCTTTTCAGAGCAGCGCGAGACACGAACTGCGCGCAATGCAAATATATTTTATCGCAGAGAACATCTAATTCAGCTTCAATGCTACAATTGAATGTAAGGCATATGAAGTAATCCTATATTAGCGATGTGGGACTAGATTTACTTGGTGCTCAGTTATCCCATCGCGCAGGTGAGATTTCGCGACTCGGATAAGATCATCCAGGTCCAAAGTACGCGTGTAGCATTGTGGAGAATCATCACAAAACATTCCAAACTTGGTAAAAATCCGAACACCGATATCTAGGCAGATAAGTATGCTGGCAAGACAGGGAGCCTATGATGCCATTTCTTATTCACGAACTGCGAATAAGTTCACCATTCATCATTGACGATAACCTCACCTGGGGTATAGGTAGGTACACTGGTTCTTTCCTAGCTTAGGTGTTCCCTCATACGGTGTGCATCATGTTGAGGCGCGCCGTCGTCGGGTCAAGCCTCTTCGGTCTCGCTCTTGCGCAGTTCCCACCTCGGCCAGAGGGGATAACAGTATTGCAGTCGAAGTTTCATGAGAATGTCACAATCTCATTCAAAGAAGTAAGTGATTGAGCTGGCCAAGCCCATCTGTTCAATCCATTCACGGCAACCCACTAAGACGTATCACAACAGCCTAAAATCTGCGAGACGACGCCTGGAGTGAAGTCATACTCTGGTTACGTTCATCTCCCACCGGGATTCCTCAATGATGGGCCAAATGGGGAGGTCCAAGACTATCCCATTAACACGTGAGTCTCTGTTGTCAACCTGATTCATCTGGCTACTGAGCTCATGCATCTACCTGGAATAGATTCTTCTGGTTCTTCGAAGCCAGAAAGAACCCAGCCAACGCTCCTCTAGCGATATGGCTGAACGGAGGGCCCGGCGGCTCATCAATGATGGGCCTACTAGAAGAGAACGGGCCATGTCTGATCGGACCAGACTCTAAATCCACATACCTCAACCCGTGGAGTTGGAACAACGAAGTTAACATGCTGTACATCGACCAGCCGACACAAGTCGGCTTCTCGTACGACGTGCCCACAAATGGTACTGCAACAGCAAGCGCCGACGGCGACGGGTTTCAAGTCGCGCCGGCGGACTTCAGCGAGGGCGTCCCGGAATCCAACCTGACGCACCACGTAGGGACATTCAGCAGCCAAAGCATGACGCAGACACCGAACACGACGGCGCAGGCAGGGCACGCGTTCTGGCACTTCGCGCAGACATGGTTCGTCGAGTTCCCGCACTACAAGCCCGCCAACGACCGCATCAGCTTGTGGGCAGAGAGCTACGGTGGACACTACGGGCCGGGCTTCTTCCACTTCCTGCAGGAGCAGAACGACAAGATCGCTAACGGGAGCTCGACGGAGCAGGGGGCGCATTATCTGCATCTCGACACCCTGGGGATTATTAACGGGTTCGTGGATTCGATCGTGCAGCATGAGAGTTTTATCTCGTTTCCTTATAACAATGTACGTTATGTTACCTCTTCCGCATGCATAAGAACAGCTAGCTGGGCTGGGCGCTTCGTGGACAATATGCTAACGCAGCAGAGCAGACCTACGACCTCCAAATATACAATGAAAGGACCTACAACGAGTTGATGACGAACTGGACCAAGCCCGGGGGATGCAAGTCGAAAGTCCAAGCGTGTCAAGACTCCATGCGCTCGCACTCACCCACCTTCCTCCCCCTCTCCCAATCCCCCTTACATCTCACCGCCGCATGCAACATCGCTGCAACGCACTGCGCAATGGGTGACTGGGAATATTACCAGAACCACACCGACGCCGGGTGGTTCGACATCGCGCACCCGAAACAAGACTCCTTCCCCCCACCCCACCTATACGGCTACCTACGTCAAGAATCCGTGCTCTCAGCCCTCGGGGTGCCGGTAAACTACAGCGAGCATTCGATCGCGGTCGCAAAGGGCTTCGACCTGACATACGACTTCATCCACGGCGGGTTCCTCGCCGCCATCGCGGATCTGCTCGACCGCGGCGGCGTGAAAGTGCACATGGTCTACGGCGACCGGGACTACGCGTGCAACTGGGTCGGCGGCGAAGCCGCGAGCCTAGCGGTGCCGTGGTCGCGCAGTGAGGAATTCGCGCAGGCGGGGTATGCGCCGATGCTTGTAGCCCCGACGACAGATGGGGGGTTGGAGGTTGGGGACGCCGTGGTCGCGGGGATGACGAGGCAGCTGGGCAATTTCTCTTTCACGCGCGTATTCCAGGCCGGGCATGAAGTGCCGGCATATGCGCCCGTGGCGGCGTATTCGCTGTTCTCGCGCGCCACGTTCGATCGCGATATGGCGACGGGGCTGTTGCCGCTGAGCGATGATTTGGTTACCGTCGGGGAGAGAGATACGTGGGGTGTGAGGCATGCGCCGCCCGAGAGGCCAAAGCCGAGGTGTTATGTGCTCAAGCCGAATACGTGTTTGCCGGAGGTCTGGGATAGGGTTGTCAAGGGGACTGTTACGGTGAGGGATTGGTTTGTGGTTGAGGATGATGACGAGGTTGGCGGGGAGGGTGTTGGAAAGCTATGAAGTAGATGTCGCACGCTCAGGCATGATTGGAATTCTATCAGTTCGTCTTTTGCAACAGATATTTAGTTGAGGTTCTTTTTGATGAGGATATTTCTAAAACTAAGGACAGCACAATACCTCACGGGCATTCTCAGCGAGACGGTAGAAATTAAGAGATGCAATTGTGCATCTCGGTCGCCGGCATAGAATGCCTTCACGGACATCGGCGACTCTAAACGTGCTGGTCATTAATAAAGAATACTTGGTACTCGTAAACAATGAGGTTGGGTTTGCTACGGAACTGGAGAAAAAATATGGAAGTTCTTTAGAATTAGGTCTCCCTGGGAATCGAACCCAGATTAGCGGAATCAGAATCCGCTGTGATAACCATTACACTAGGAAACCCTGGGATAAACACTCCTCAAAGGATACAATAGCGGAAGAAAATTGGATATATCAAGCCTTGAAGCGCTATGAAGATTGAGGCGGCGAAATGCCTTACTTCGTACTTGCTGTGATTACCATATCTTGTTGCGATCGATCAGTACGTATGCGCTGGGTACAGCGAACATGTGATTCCCCATCTAACCAGCCGGGGCACCTTCACTGCGATTTATCTAACGGTTTTGGGCACAGTACATCACGACATATAGATAGGCAGCGACAAGGAAGCGATTCCTCCCAGCTTGCCAATTCACCATAAAATTCATCTCGACTCGATTCAACAGCTGTCTTTCTCTGTCGCAACGATGCAAGAAGAAGATTGATCACCAAAGCTCACTCATATGCACGGCAGCGAAAAATCGATGTTGTGAAGTTGTGAACTTATTCATTATCTACCTATCGCCGGTCCCATCATCGAGGCGCAGCCCAGACATCTTCAATTCCAAAATATGTACGTTATCCAAGGCAATTTGCTATTCGCTTCGCTTCGCTCCCCTCATTCATGTCTCATATACCAAGATACCTATGCATGCATATCATATCCATCAACTTATCATCTCATTACCACCGGTTGCTAGATTTATTTCGCAGCCCAGCCAATACGGGGTCCCGTGCTATCAAAGACAACATAAGCCGCCTTGAGCGCGACATCACCGAAGATATTGATACCAATACCCGAAGACGACTGGATGCCGCCGAAGCAGGTGCTTCCACTGTAAGGGGCGTAGTTGATGTAGCTACCGGGGATGACGATGCGCGCGGACCCAACCCCGAAGGTGAAATTCGGGAGGGTAGCAGAGCAAGGGAACACGTAGCCGCCGGCCTGGTTGTTGTTCTTGGCGCCCGAGACCTGCGCGTAGTACGCGCTGACGATGGTCTGCGGGAGGTACAGGAGAGTGGTGCCGGTGTCCGCGATGCCGTCGATGCTGGACGACTTGAACGAGCTGCTGCCCACGGCGTAGCCAGAGGCGGAAAACTCCCAGAACCCTTGGCGCGTGCTCACCGTCGCGTAGGTGATCGAGCCGGTGTACTTCGAGCTGTCGATGAAGCCGAAGTCGTAGGTGCCGGCTGCGAGGTATGTTAGTTCATATGTTCATGTTCTTCATTAAGAGTCGGACGGTATAAGAGTGGACTTACCAACACCGCCGGTCTTGAAGTCGACGGCGAAGAGGGGCGAGTCAAGGCTGGCCTTGATGTTGTCGAACCACGTCTTCTGCTGAGTAGGCTCGACAGTGTTCAGGCTGCTGAAAGCAAGACCGAGCAGACCGTCAAGGTCGCTCTCGGAGGTGAACGAGTCCGACACGGTCTGAGCGGACTCAACGGCCTGCTTGGCCACAGACAGTCCACCGATCGAGACCACGTCAGTGTACACGATGCCGCTGGACGAGGAGCCGTCACCGTAGCTGATGGCCCAGTCGTCGCCCGAGAGCTTCTTGGCGGTGCTGCTCTTGCTGGGGCTGTAGAGGGTCTGGCCGTTGACGTAGCGCGAGCTGGTGTCGGTGGAGAAGACCCAGAGATCGGACGAGCCCGTGTCGAAGTCGAGCATGAGCGTCTGCGCCGGCGTGCCGATCTGCACGGGCGTGAGCCACTCCGAGTCGTACTCCTGGGGGTAGGTGGTGACGGAGCCCTCGCTGCGCTTGCTGTTGGTCATGCCCAGAGCCGCGGCGAGCTCGGCGGGCACCGGCTTGCCGTACTTCAGGTACGTCTTGGCCACCTGGGCGGGACCGTGGCGCTTGAAGTTGACATTGCGCTCCTGGTGCACGGTGAAGCGGCCGGCGGGCTGGGGAGCAGGAGCGGGCACAGCCGAGACGGCGCCAACCAGGGCGCTGACGAGCGCAAGAGTGCTGGGAGTCGGGATCATCTTGCCAGGTAGAGACAGTGGAGAGAGAGACGGTGGGTGTGGAAAGAAGATCTTCTCATTGTCGAATGGGCAGACTCGCGGTTTATATGTTGAAGCTCCCACGGCAAACCCACGGTATCATTGTGATCCACGGCATGATCCATGGGACCCTGCCGACCCTCATCCAAGCGTGCCCGTATATGATGCGCTCAATGAGGCAGGAGATCGACATCATCTTGTTGTCCATCTATTGTTGCATGATAAGGACGCATTCGGACAAGAAAGATTGCTAGACCACGGCGCATGCCAAGAGAGGCAGGACGTCACAACATCTTTGTCATTGCCAACGAGGGGCGGTTCCCATGCACGCTTATTACCCTTACAGAGTGTGTATGCTCTTTGAAATAACATGACCCCTCCTCACCTCCCTTATACTCAACAGCTACTAGTAATCTCTTATTGTTACCCAAGTCGCCCAATGAAGGACGCCCAACGAAAAGCCTCCGACGCCGTCATTCCAAGCACGGAGCCAACAAGACTCGCGCGTGTTATCACACAGGTAGTGCCGTGTAGTGTAGAGACGGTCTTGTGGCTGATCGCCAGCATTTCGCCACTTTCGGCCTTCTACAGTTGGCATGGCTCCCCCTTCTTCCCAATCAACTAGGCTGACGACTGAAGCTACTGTGGGGAAAGGATGGACACTAGGCCAGTAAGTCATTAAGCAGGGTGGTGTCGACATTGGGACCAACAGGGGTTCTGTATGGCCGGATCCCGCCGATCTGAAATCTGAACAGTCAACAGCCGTGATAACAGCGGCAGCACTATTTTAACGTCCAGCGGGGAGGATGGGGATGGGTAAGTTGGAATTGCCTTCAACACACATTATCCTACGTATGCAAGTGCCGTGTGGCAATTATACCGATCAAGTTTCAATCGCCTCTTCACGAACTTCATTCATTTTTATTTTTTATAACTGTAACATAGAAGGATGACGTTGTGCCTGCCAAGCGACGAACAAGCTTTCGTCCCCGGATCTTGGTTCTCTTGGCTGGGAGGGCCAAGCAGGCCCCCTTTACATCCCGGTGGTGTTGTTGTTCAACACCATGTGACGGCAGCGTTGTCGTGGAACTGGGACCATCAAGGGTTTCTGTTTCTGCAGTGCATCGCAGATTGCCCAGCTCGCCATGGCCCAGAACTCATCAGAACAGAAAACACCCGCGCAGACCTGCGTTAGCACTGATACCCGTCGT
The DNA here is from genome assembly GCA_022578715.1 of Nemania sp. FL0916. Lineage (NCBI taxonomy): Eukaryota > Fungi > Ascomycota > Sordariomycetes > Xylariales > Xylariaceae > Nemania > Nemania sp. FL0916. Next base: position 14,395 of record MU390392.1, read on the forward strand.
GAGGCTCATCTCTTTCAGCTTGCGTCCGCTGTCACCTTCTCTTTGAAGTTGTTTGTCGAGAAATGCACGCGATGTAACAACCGGGACCACAAGTACCAGGCATTTTCAGGCATCTTCATCCCAATCATGCACGAAAGCTTATATGCCGCCCCGGCAGAGCTGGCCGCTTGTATCAATAGAGGCCAGGCTACCCGATCACTTCCCCGAGTGGGAATGGCGGCGACGGATAAGGCAGGTCAGAACCGACCACTCAGTGCACGCCAGGACAGCTTTACTCTGTACACTACCATCTGCTTTACGACGGCCCCGTCGAATTTGAGAACTCAGGCATGAACAACCCGTCTTGCTATCTGACCAATCCTATCCTCTCCTCTTCTCTCCATCTTGTTTTATCCCTCTCCTTACTGTATTGAGGTATCAATTTCATTTCACTTGGTAAACCAATGAGGTCACAGACATGGCGCCATCACTACAACACATTATCGTATCGTATCTATCTCCGACCCTATCTTTTTCGTCTGCTGGCGCGCGCAATGGGAATACCGGTAAAGATGGATAGATTGAGAAGTTCGTATGCGTCGCAACTAAGCGGCCGACCGCCATTGTGATCCAGAATCCAGAGATCGTCGGATCACCGGTGCAGCCGAGGATTCCCTCTCTGTCTCTCTCTGTATTCCTCGGAGATTTCGCAAAAACGCACATGAAAGCAAGACACAGAGACAGTCGGCCAACCAGATGCGCGTATACTTGCCTTGCCTTGCCACTTGCACACCGAAGCCCAACAGTGAAACACCACACACCTACCTATTGAAGAGATCGGCATGGAAGCCCTCAATACCACGTAGCATAATTGGCTCGTTGAGTGAGTGAGCCCACCTGACGAAACCCACGATCATCTCGAACTTTCACCTATTACGGTCTCTTGCCAAGCTTCCATAGTTCTTTGAAACCCCACGTCCTCCTCCGCTTTTCGCATCTCGACTGTCGACTTTCGGACGAGAAGACCCGATATAATTTCTGCAGGAACCGGAAAGATCACATAACAATGGTGTACGGTATACGAAATAGTGGACATAGAACAAGGTCTCAACCTCCCGCGACAAGCGCTGGGTCAATAACAATACAACTTATGTTAGAGATTCAGGTAAGTCGGTAGACAGGTTATCTATCTACCTACTCTTTCCATCCACATTCCCTGAACTACCTAAGGTATTCTATTCTTGATTTCAATACTTCCCTTCACGCGCGCATATATCTCGTCCCTGTTTTTCCATCTATCCATCTATCCTCACCGGCGTCCCTCCCTTTCGGGAAGGTCACGCAAAACCCGCTTTTGCGTCCAATTTCCGCGCTGGCCCCCCCTCCATTTCCTCCCTCCCGGGGCGGTCGCCCGCAGCCCGCGATCCTTCCGCTCCGATAGGTAGGATATCACGATGCCTACCACACACTTCTGTTCATAAGCGCCTAAAGCTCCGCCTCTACCGTAACGCCCCCCGCTCTTGCGCCTCTCTACGAGATGCGCTACGCTACATACGCCATCGGTGAGGCCATCGTCGTCACATGTGAGGTGCGCTGCTGCCGGTGCTGGCGCTGCTGTTGTCGTTCAGCTCGCTCCCTTCTTAGATTCTGGCGTCATCGTCATCGGGTTTGCCTACCTACCTTACCTGCCCTGCCTTGCCTTGTCTTCATCCCTTTTCCCCTAGTCTAGTCTACTCGGGGGTACCCGATCGTGATAGATGCCGAGGTAGCGCTCCATCTAACATCTCATCTACATATCCACAGCAACTAAGTCCTAGATAAAGACGATGATTCGCTCGGCGCACCGTCTAGGGCTGGCGCTTCTTCGCGCCAATGAGGTTGGGTATTGGCCGTTTGATCTAAGCTTGTGTGGTGGTAGGTATACTATGTAAGTCTAGAGGGAGTGAGTATATGTCTGATGCTTTGATAGGATAGGTAGATAGATGAAACATGGGATTATTAAGGACTGACTCTCGGAGATAGTTGCTAGTTATGTAAGTATGCACGTCACTGCGAATAGCATGTCTCTTGTCATCTGTATTACTCACCGTGCCTTATCTCAACTCGGCTTGCCTTGTCTTACCTTGTCATCGCGAGCCAAGGCGATCGTTCCTTGCATATTCTATCTAGTTACGAGCTCGCGAACTCATAAGCTCAAGAGTCTTAGGTGAGAGTATTCTATTGAGACATAGTGACTAGGCCTAGATGCCGTTCTACGCATCATCCCATCGTGGTTTGTTATACGATACAAGCACAAGAATGAATCATTGTGAGACGACGAAGCTAATAACCTCCAATCCATGAATCTATCTCTATTCTCTAGCACGATATCTAAGTTGTCATATAAGACGAATGCGATCGAGATATGTATATGTCCGATCAGCTCATTTAGTGTACGGCGTATGTAAGTATATGGTCTTTCATAGATATTGAGCGTGTACTATTTACTGCTCACGAAGCTATAACACCTGAGACTCACCGCCGTAGAGACTTTGCCCGTCCGCTGGTCACGGATCAAATTCGTAGCTTTTAATAAGTTGTATATCTAGGCACAATCTTAGCACGATACATCATGCTGATGTCTTATAGCATGAATAATACTCACGGGTTCATCTGTTCACATATAGTTCGTCTTGTCATCCGTGTAACGGCCACACTGCAGTAAGACTACCTACGATATAATACCGCCTCATGTCTACTGCTTAGGCCAGACATACTTGAGATCTATGATTTAATTGAGCTCGGCACATTTATCTCTGCAGTAGACACTCAAGAGAAGTTGCTAAAGAGATTTATAGGCCTGCCAAGAGGTTCATGAAAATCTTACCGAACACCCATCGTGAACATACTTGCTAAGGCTTATAGTATTCTTATTGTGAGAATTGAGTATTTAATATATCCCCAAGAAGATGAAGCGAGCTATAATAACATAGACAAGTAAGAATATCTAAAGCGAAAATAACACACACACACACACACACACATCCAAATACGATGCATAGTATAACCCAGCTAATTACTCGAACTATCTCGAACTCAAACACATAAGTCCCGGCGTAGCTCATCCCACGAATCAGATGTATACTCTATTACCGGCGCGTATCTTAGATAAGTACTAGACATTTATAGACATTTACAGGCATGTATGCAGCACAGCACGGCACAGCATAGTATAGCATAGCATAACACAGAATTGGTAGCACAGCATAGGAAAGCGCAGCATACCGAGCACAGCACATTGCAGTCTGTCATAGTACTGTACAATACAATCTCTGTGTATGTACATTGATCGGCCTGCCTTTCTTTCTTATTCACTTCTTATTTCTTCTCATTTATGATTTCATTTATTTTCACCTCCTCTCTTCTCTAATATAAGTTTCCTGCTTGCCGTAGCAAGCTGCTTAAGCAAGCTCACAAGCCTACCTATGTACTTATACAGAGTATCAAGTCCCCCGTCGACGTGTGTAGTTAATCGGACTCACTACCACGCTACTGCCGCCGCCGCCGACCTCTTCGCCGTTATTGTATTTTCTTCCTACTCTCTTATCGTATTCGATTATTTGGTCACGCTGGAGGGCGTGACGGCGTATGTCGGTCGTACATATCTGCATATGAGTGGTCTAATTAGCATCTCATTGCCTGTGCATATCAAACATTTCCACTGTTCAGCTCCATCCTAATGCAGCTTTCCACCATAAATCCTTGTCACGGCCCCGCTGGGACGAATACCCCCGACCGTCGCGAACCACAACCATAGTAGAGCTACCATGTATCCAAGAATATAAATAGAAAATGAAGGAAAGAGTAGAAGAATAAACGAACCTGTCAGAATTGTAAACCTTAAAGTTCTCGCCCAGCAGCTCCTTCTCGCGCGCCTGGTCGGCTAGATGGCGGCGGACCAGATCGCGGTCCTCTTCGGCCTGCAAGAGGGGGATGAGGTGGATGCGCGACCACATCTTTTCGCGGCCGAGCTCACTGCGCAGAAAGGGAAAAGTTGGGTTAGCCTCGTCTCTTATCGAGGTTCGTTATATAGCTGGGGATAGTTCGTCTTGCTCTCCCTGGTCCTGCCGCTCGCGCAGTATGCACAAAGTGCAAATCCCCCACGGAGGGAGAGAGCGAAAGGGAGATAGTTTGTTTGTGTGGAACCAAAGCGATGAAATTCCATATCTCTGACTACTTACTTCTGTTCCCGAATCCCCTGCGTCAACTTGTAGAAGCCGAAAGTCATGACGACGCCCATGGCGACGAGCCATGTTCCGGGGCGGAGGCCGGCCGCAGGGAGGTTGCGCTATTTCGTCGGGTCGTCAGCATTTCTGTCCTGGTAACGTATTGTATTGCACTTCATTGCCAGCACCAATCCTGCTGTGACTGCCACTGCTCTACATCCCACTTCGTTTAATATCGCGCACGGTATATCCAAGCCGCCGCCATCGAGCGCTGGTCGCGAAAATAGCTCTCTCTGCTCTTCGATTTCCGTACGGACGAAGGTCGCTGGCACTCGATGACAGCAATTTGGAAAATTCGGTTCGGGGATATCGAGGGAGTACGAATAGGCGAAAAGAAGACGGCTGCTACTGCTTTTGCCTCTTCCATGGTCCGATTGCGCGGCGCCTCGGAGTCCAGTGATACGGTGTGCTGTATTCCGCATAACTTGCGCTTCGTTGTCCGACGTCCATTCGAGTTCTTGGATCCGGGAAAAGTTGGCCTCTTGTTGTAGAAACCCTCTCTTTCCCTCATCGCTTGACTAATTCCTCCTCACTACCCTTTCTCTCCTCCCGCTCCTCGCCTGGTCCCTCATCCCTCTTCTCGTTCCCTTCCCCTCTTCCCCCTGACACTTATCTCTCTCGCTATCCAATCCGAAACTCCAATCATAAAAGACTAAAGATGTAATGCAGCGCTTCGCTCACCTTATACTGGACGGGGCCGTAGCCCCCGACGGGGGGCATATCCTGCGGCATGGTGGCGGCGGGCGATCGAACCGATTCTCTTGCAATATCTCGGTAAACGTAAGTCGCAAGGTAGGTAGACGCTACTTTGGTACGCAGGCCCGTTTATTCGTATGTCCGCACGTCGTATGTATGTACGTATGTATATCCGTATGCTCGCGCAATTGAATCTACCAGCTATTCCGAATCGCGGGCCGCAGCAGTATTTCAGGCTAGTAGGCGTACGGCGAGAAACTCGGTCGCGGGCGGCGGCAGAGGAAGTCAACTTGGGTGGGAATTGGATCGATTGAGTTCAATTCAATTGAATGATTGAATGGATGCATAGATGGAGATAGAGCCGATGACATGCCAACCCCGAGCGGGAGCTTGTTGCAGTGGGCTAGCTCGGCTAACTCAAATGGGTAAAATGCGGGGCTCATCCGGTGCTCGGTTCCAATACAGAAGACGATTCACGTGACATTTCTATCAAGTTGCGGGTTCTCCCGCATTTCTTGTTCTCTGAACTACTTAATTATGGTGGTTTAGAACTGCGGTATTTAACATTATGACGCGTATGCTCATCGAAGATTGAATGAATATTAAATACGAAAACTAAGAAGTGAATGAAAAGTCGTTTGTTTAGTGGAATCGTAGTGCTTATCATTGACTACCTAGACTAGGTGGTTGAATACAGTAGCACTTGAGCCATCGAGTCTACCTAATCATCGTTTGTTACCGTAGCTGTAGCTGCGGATGAGGACTCCGAGTTCAATCAGTCAATCCATCCATCCATCCGCCCATCCCATCAAACAGAACAGGGGATACGTATAGAAATGGGCGGATCGACGGACAGATATCTGTGTGTGAGTGCAAGGGTAGCTCAATACTTCTGCTCCTGCTTCTGCTCCTGCTCCTGCTCCTGTTCCTGCTTCTGCCAATGCAACGCCTCGCCTCGCCCCGCCTATGAGTGTGCTGTACCATGTGATGAATCCTCTCGCAAGCGCGTCCTGTACTGTACTGCCACATAGAGTTGAGTCGCTATGCTATTGACCGACCTATCAGTCACCACGACTCCGGAAACGCGAAGTACATAATAACAAAGCACTCTTTCTTTCTCTCACACAGTGCCAGCAGTGCCTGCCTACCATACCGTTTGCTTTCTGAAACGCCTCAACCAAATGCCAAATCCGTTAGTTAGCGAACAACCAGTGTGGTCATGCAGTAGTTGACAATGCTGCCTCTTCCTGGAAACGCCGCAGAACGCCCACCTGCGTGCGCAGGCTGTTGTTAATGTTGTTGTTGTTGGTGGTGTTGGTGGTATTCCCGTTGATCTTATTGTTTACATGGTCTTTGATACCATGCATAGCTCGGCTGCGTGCCGCGAAGCCGAGGGTCTGCCCCTACTAGCCCTGCCCCTCGGCTTCTAGCTCAGCTTCCAGTTCGGCCTCGAGGTCAACGAAGTCCTTATCTTCTTGACTTGGGCCTCCTTGGTGTAAGACTTCCAATTCGCCCTGGCTAGCCCCCTCCATCGCTACATCCTCTTCGTCGCCCGTACCCATAGGCGTTGGCAGTCCACTACCCTCGCCGTCTTCATCCCCGACGTTCTTAACGTTACGAAGCGCCGTCGTTCGTGCTCGGGCGAGGCGTTGTTTCTTAGCTAGTGCGCTCCCCACTTCATCTAGGCCGCCATCCTTAAGGGCTTCTCCTAGCGGACGTTTTCTACCCCTGGGTTCCTCGATGCCCTCCTCCTTACTTTGATCTGTCATGATACTTTCGGCGTCTGATTCGGCATCGGAACCCATAAATTCACGGAGTTCTTCGTCCATATCATCCCAGCCAGTTTGGTTTATGCTGTCGACTGGACTGCTCTCGCCATCCTCTAGCGCTCTTGGCATTACGTCCAACTGATCAGTCAAATTGTCTTCATCCTCGTCATCCTCCTCTTCTTCCTCTTCTTCAACCGAATCCTCTGCATCTCCGTCGTCGGCCTCCTCGTTCTGTCGATTCTCAACATCGTGATGGCCGGACTGTACGATAGTAATCCGAGGTCTTGTGGGCGAGTCCGATGGACCTTGTACTCCTTGGGAGTGGCGATCGGACGGGTGGATCTCGATGAGATAAGGTGTGGCTTCTAGTTTCTTCCACTGGGACAGCGAATCGGCGAGCCAATTCTGGTTCACAATCTTGATGGAAGGGATCTGAGCGGCTTGACGCACTTTTTGAGTCCTCGGACGCGAGCTACTAATCACGAGATGAGTGACCTCCGGGCCGACCCGTGTACGGATCTCAGCACCGAAATCTTGGGCGTGCATGCCGATTTCGGACTTCCTTACGTCCGCGCCCAAAGGAACGAGACCAGACAACACAATTCTGGTACCTCGGAGGACTTGCGACTTTAGATAGTTCAAAGTAAGGCCGACATCGGGTACTGAAGACGACGTGATATCATCGACATTATGTGTAGCGACACGAGCGTCATACTGTTCGTAAAAAGAGCGGTGTAGCTCGGTCAGATGAGTTTCAAGGTAGATCAGCTCTTGGTCATCATCGCGTAGCAGATTATGCCGCTGATGCAAGATGGTCGGTTCCGCATGTGTGTTCGGATCGGACTCCTGCTGGTCGCTATCTTTATTAGACAACCGCCCTGCTTGCTCATCTTCCCGATCTAATTCTTCCTGAAGGTGCAGCATAGGCCTGTCATTGAGCTGCTTTTCTAGCGTCCGTTCTTGTTCCTGGGCCTGCAACTGTAGAAGAGTGGTTTCGTCGTCGTCTTGAACGACGGCCTGCTCATCCCCGGACGGAGCGCTAGCCGGTGTACTGCCATTTGGGGCAGCCGGCGTCGCGGCGGGGACCGGGGTTGGGGCAATGATGTCTTCGCGCCGCGGTAAAAAGCTGGAGTTGATATCACCGATGCCTTTGAAGAAGTCGTAGGGCGTCACTTTAATGAGATTGGGTCGGTTGTGTGGCCATACATCGGCGCGATCATCAATCACAACAACCATGTTGGTGCTGACAGGGAACAGACGCTGGAGACTTTTGGCAGTCATGCTACCATTCTCGTCTCGGCTAATGACCCTATTGCCGAATAGTTTCTGGGTAGGGTCTACAATCTTCGCGATGTTCAGGGCATAGGCCCGCGTGCCCATGGTATAGACGTGGAGCTCGAAGATTTCAGCCATCCTCTCGAGAAACTCCAACAAGCCCGGCCGCATCTTGATGTAATACCAGCATCGGTTCGCCAGACCACGGGGCCCATCGTCGAGCTGAAAGCGGTGCACCTCTTTCACGGACTCGTAATTGGGATTCGTGGGGTCCTGCTGCCACTCGCCGATTGTGGGCTCGATGCAGGCGTGGATGATGGTCTGGTCGAGATCGACAACGAGGCTGAGCTTGCGGTCCTTGAGTAGGCGACGTTGGAGCTGCATCTCGGCGCGCTCAGCCTGGCCGTGGCTCACAGTCAAAGCCACGTTGTCGTGGACCATGGAGACGGTGGCGCGTTCGGTATCGAGCGACTCGGTGGCCCAGTCCTGCTGCTTCATGTCCTTACCGCAAAGGGCGCAGAGACCGGCGTACTGGACTTCGTGGCTGCAGGTCTCGTCGACGACGACAAAGCCCTGGTCCTTGTCGATGACCTGGCCTTCGCGCACGCGCCATTGACGGACCTTGCCCTCGGTCGGGCTGTCCCAATCGGCAATGCCATTCTCGAGCACGGTGCGCTCTTCATCGAGGGCTGGGTCGCCGATCTCGCGCTCGAACTTGAAGGTATACTGCAGAAGAGCCTCCTTCTTGACCACGCCTTCGCCGGGTTTCTTGAATATCTTGGAGATGGTTATGGGATAGCGGAGGCGTGGCCCCAACTTGAGTGTCTTAGCCATTGCGGGTGGCGCGTGAGAGGCGCGATGGTGCTCATGGCACACGAAGCGCGTCTTTGTCGCAAAACAGTCGATTGGCTGGCGACGTGTCCAGGCGCGGAGCTGTGGCACGAGGGATGCCAAACACAACTTGCGACGTTTACGCGCAGGTCGAAGTTGGTTCTGTTACCTGCTGGGTTGGAATAGGCAATGGAGAGTGTGTCTTAGGTATTTCTTATGTAGGTTCGGATATGGGGAGATTGTTAGGGATGACGATAAAGATGACGATAGGGCTGATGATAGAGATTGTGTTATCGAGGGATGCCAATGGTGATGGCGATGGCGACAGAGTTGGGGACGGTGGAACTCGCGCGTCAGTGTCACTGATAGAAGAGCTCGTTGGTTAGCGTCGCCTTTTTGCATCTAGCGTATGGGTGGCTCGTGGGTAACAGAAGCTTAGACGGGGCTGTGGGCGACGAGACCTCCCCTGCTTGCCGTGACAGAACGGGGCAGAGAGACGGAATAGGGATGACGGGGGGGAGGCCCGGGTGCAGGTGGGTCTGACACCGTCAATGTGCCGTGTAAGTGCACGTGTAAGTGCGCAAGTGCCGGGAAGGCCCAAGAGCTGCACAAAGACCACCTTCCAACAGCGATTCCAGAACAGCTGAAGAGAAGAGCCTTTCACTAGTAGGCAGTCTCGTATGTGCGTGTATTAATGTAGGTGTAAGGGATAATGATAGAATAGAAAAATGATAGCTATGCAGACGACGATGAGAGATGCAGGAACTTGGATGTGTAGATATGTCTAGCGGGGCAGTGAACGGTGGGAATGGTAATACCTAGTGCAGACAATAGGTAGAGCGACAATTACGCGCGCAAAGAGATAGAGACTCGGGAGGTTTGCAGACAGGCAATATGAATCGATGAGGAATAAAGGGACTCGGACGATTGTATTAAAATATAGCAAATACTTACATGTTTACAGCACAACTGAACCGAAGTGAACCGGATGGGCGAGTCTCCTTTGGCGTGGCTGATGAAGTAAGGAGTAGGAGGTACCTAAGGTCCACTAGGGATGCCTTTACATGATAAAGGCCCTAGGCGCGAAATATGGAACGTAGTAGGCAAGACCTCTCGAGAGAAGATAAAGCCCAAGTACCGGTAGTCGACGGTGCACGAGTCCAGATGAGTACAGCTTGAATTGGATATGCGCACTATGATGCTCAGGTAAGGTACCTGAGCAGCTGTTGGCGATATACCGGTTGCTTCTGTTGGTAAACTAGATGGATGTTGGATAGGCAACAAGGAGTATCAAAGATGGCCGGTACTCTTAAAGGTGTATCGAGAAGTGATAAGATAGCTTATTGCATAGAGTTTATTGCGCATGTGTCGTGTCGGTGTTCTGTGTTGCAGTCATCGAACATCAACTCCGATGCCAGTGGCCGTGGACGGGAAGAGCTCCAAGATTTAGATAGGCGGGATAGAGGTAGTTATGGTCTTGTTATCGGAACCTTCAAGGGATGTGGAGACGGTGGGATGCCCAATATGGGCACTGTACACTGTATCACTGTACATACATACGTGCTCACCTTTTCGCTTCGCGCCTGCTTGGGCTGGGGGAGCCGACTCCCTTTAATACCTGGCGGGTGCGCTACTGTAGCCCCTTGTCCGTTTGCGGGGTGAAGGCGAAGCTCCAGAGAGCTTCAAGAGCTGGAATGTGGCTGGAGTTGGTCCTGTGCCCTCTGATTTGGCTGGCACTAGCCACATTACACCACCCCAAATTGCCCCTTGATGTGGCGCATAAATAGGCAGCTCTCGAGGTCCTTGACGCAGCTTTGTTTGCATGTCACAGTACGACTGGATCGAATTTGATAAGAAATCAACATCTTCTCGTGACACTTATTTGCATCATAAACATCAAATAGGGATTTAAATATAGGGAGACACGGCTATGTTGAGATAATGTTGTTATTTGCCATATGTTTGCTGCCTCGTCCATACGCCGACTCATGATTCGTGTGAGGTGGGAGATGCGCGCGCATAGCAATTCATTTGTTCTCCAAAACCCCCGCCCGGTGCAATTGGTTGGAGTCCGGAGCCGCCCTTATTCCGGTTCACCTACCTATTGCTTGCCTCTGAAAAAGCCGTTTAGCTTACTCATCATCTGCCCCAATCCCCCGTTCTCACTGTCCTGGACAAGTCCGCCCCGGATCCATCCGGGCAGTTTCCCCCTGATGCGGTCCGTGCCAAATCGTCTATCAACTAGCACGATCGACGCGTAATCATTGCGATGCCGGATTGCGCGCCCGATGCTCTGATTCACAGCACGCATGCATGAATTTTCGTAGAAGTCTCTGGCTGCCTGCTTGGCTGCCGCTAGAGCTTCGTTTTGGGGCCTCGGGGTCTCAGACTGTGACTCATTTTGGAGTGTCATTGTCTCGATGTATTCAATTCGCGCTTTCCAGTCCGGTGAATTGATGTTGGGGTATGGCAGTCCCACAACAACAACACAGCGGCCGAGGCGGTCGGAGAAGTTAATGCCTTCGCTCATCTTACCACCGACAACGCTGAGAAGGAGGGCTCCGCGAGCCTTGGCCGCTGATTCTGTGCTGATCGCGTCAGCACCATCGTCTAAGATGGCTTTGCTATATTTCTCGAGAATATCATCGCTGGAGCTGCCCTTGGCTTCACTGAAGACAGCCTTCTTATTCTGTAATTTGCTCCAGATAGATGGGGATTGAGTGCCGTCGGTCTCGCCCCATACGCCTACCACCTCATCAAGATAGCCGTAGCTCGGGAAGAAAACAATGACGCCGTCTGGGACCACCGTGCAAATATTCAGAATAGCGAGTCCGAGTTCACGTATCATTGTTTTATCGCTCCGCTTCTGATAGCTGAACTCGAACTCAACTCTGTTGGTAATGTTCTTTGGACGGCAGGACGACAGCGTCCAGACACAAAGATTAGAGGCTGGGATTACGTGGTCACAGCTGAGGGTCGTAATCTTCTCTAGTATCACGCTTGGGAAGAGGTGGGTCTTATAGTCATCGAAGGGAGACATTGTGCCGCCCGCAAGAATAACCGCCCGAGCCTTCAATGCGATAGATGAGAATGCGTGTGCCGGGGATAGTAGTATATACGATAACTTGATGTCCCCATTGTCTTTTCCACTGATCTTATGGTAAAATATACGCCCTTCAGAACTCAGGTGACTAAGCGATACGAGGAAAGACATCAGAGTATGTAGGACCGGCGTCGATGAGAAGGGGGCTCCCATAGTTCCTCCCTCTTGTGTGTCGACGGACGCCGAATATCCTTCAATCTTGTACGCAAGTTTCGACTTTTGTGCGTATTCAACGAGCTTAAACAAATTGATTTGATCAATGCCTTTATGTTTAAGCAGCACGTTTGGGTCGACGATTCCGAAGTCTGACTACATGGGTCGTCAGAAGTTATCAACCAGCATCGTGGGGGGGGGGGGGAGGGGGGGAACCTACCTTGGCGTGCAGAGCCTGCTCCATCCACGCACGTAGACCATCTACCACTCTAGCTATCTGACCTACCATGACTCTATTCTCGCCTTTTAGCCTCTTCCCAAATTTCTTGACGTACACTGCCAAGAGTGGCCTTGCACGAACGAGGTGAGATAGGCGAATTTCAGAAGCATAGACATTTGCAATGGCATCCATGATGTTGTGGGCTTCGTCAATAATGACGATGTTGCCGTCAAGCTTTATGCCGAGCGCGTCTCGAGCGGATTGCTGAAGTAGTAGGGGGTATGGAAGGGTGATAATTTCTGCTCCGGGAATTGCCGTTCTTGAAGCATAGTACGGACATATCTGAAAAGTCTTCCCTAGGCCGTGAAGATCTTCTATATCCGGTAAAGTAGCAAGTACATTGTCACGAAACTGGTGGGTCTGTTTGAGATTGCTTGCATTTGTGATGAACTGACACTTATCCTTTGACTTGGTTTGTTGAAGCTCGGAACAGCGATCATTGATCGCAGAGAGGGATCCAAGGCGCGCTACAGAGGGGTTGATGCAGAGTCGTTGACGAGATGAAAGCGGGACATGCTTGACAGATTCTGCCTCCTGGTCTTCACTGCTCTCGAGAAACTCGCTGGGAACTGAGGGCGGGAACGCTGGCCGCCGTAGCTCCGCGATGAATTGCGTTAGTTGAGAATGTGTTCGTGACGTGTAGTATATCTATCGCATCGGTCAGAAACTGTTTTATCATGTGTTTGACTGCGGTTATATCGACCTTGATCTGATCTTCATCAGTGCTTTCGTCGACTTCGTCTCTGCCCACGCCTGAAAATCCGGGATGATCTTCGTCATCCTCGTCTAGGAGCCATGCCTCGTCGTCGCCAAGATCCTCCGACTCCTTGCTAGAGCCTGCCTCTCCGTACCGCCTTCTCTTCTTTTCCCTTTCTTCCATCAACGCCTCCCTGGCTCGGATCTTTCTCAGATTTGATTCTCTCTCTTCCCACAGGTCTGCAATCTCAGCCCGTTTTCTCTTGAGCAACTGCTCCACAACCCAGTCTGGCTCATCTTTAAAAGCTTTAGCTGCTGCGTCTACGGACACTTCGTATGTCTTTCTCTTGTGGCTTCGCAGCCAGGTCAAAGCAGCACAGATTAGGGATAATGATTTCCCCTGGGGCGAGTCAGCACTGTTTGAAGGGATGTGTGTAGGGTAGAAAGCAGCTTACCGTACCGGTGGGGCTCTCTAGTATGCCAATGTGTCCCTTCCCTTGCTCGAGGACATCGTACACCGTGTGCATGAACTGGAATTGAACATCATAGGGGGTAAACGGATGATGGAAGTTCACATTCCGGGTACGTTCTATAATCTCTTCCATTTTGGCTATCCAAGTTTCGAGGCACGGGCATGACAGATTTCATGTTTTTTCCTGATATTTCCCTCTTTCGGAGACACTTGAACTAGAACGTTAGTAACTGCTTCTAAGTGAAACCCGGCAGATTCGAAAACATTAAATAAGCATGCTTACATGGAGATATGATTTGTGGTCCAAGGGGTGATGAATGTTGTACACGTGATCCGAAGGGATGACCATAACTTGATGGCACATGGAACAGTTTGACCAATGTTGTGTTAAGGCTTTATCAGACACCTACTTCGTAGAGAGGTATCTCTCAGTTCAAAGCTTGCCCGGTACAGGTATTCTACTAGGGAGGTATGGACGTCTTGATTTGTAGCAGATATCGTAACACAAGTCATAAGCACAGAAACCCTTGAAGTTTAGTTGAACAAACTCTCTAGATGCGAGTAGCATGACAGGGGAGAAGTTTAAGACTGCCTTGTTCGGGTTAGCCGTATTCAATTACATTAGGTAAGTACCTGAATTAGGCGTTTCATTCAGGTACTCACAGTATGTACCTGTGGGGTACTGATGGTGAGCTGTATCTGATGGGGTCGCGTGAAAACATCCAGTCGCTAGATACGGAGTATGTCCAGGTGATAATAGCTGCGTTTTACAACTCATGATTTTACAGCGAAGACTGGCAAGGTGCACCTGGTAGGCAATTTATTCAGGGTTCGAATTGCGCACCTATCTACATCCCTAATCGTCACTGGAATTTATATGTACTGTGCTTCGCAAGTGGGTAGCCATGTGTTGCGGCTGTGTCACACCTGTAGCGTAAACTGTCGGGTGGGTCGCCCGGTGGCCGTGGAGGGTGGATCACTTAGATCAAGAAAGTACTGGATACGAAGCAGTTTACTTACATTTCTATGTGTGTGACAACTACCTAACTCTAGTTCTTTCTTTGAATGACCGAATAGAGATGAGATGCTCTCTACGTCAGATCCACGGATATATTAATTTTACAATAGGACTCAGCATTCTGGTGTTGACAGGCAGAACTACACTGCTGTATGTACAGTACATATGGTAGACCCGTACCGCTCGCCGCTAGCTAGACTCAGCCGTGACTGGTGACTCAACGTCATCTGCAGGCCTATCTTATTAGTGGGCCGGATGCCTGCCTATCGTTTATCGATAACCTATGTCTGGTCTGTGGACTGGGTCGCCTGCCCCTGTACTGTACCCTGGCTGTGTGCGATACAGTACCCAGCTCCCTATCTACAGTGAAACCACCCACGGATCATCGACACAGGAATACCAAGACCAGCTCTTTTGTTATCAAAATCCTTCGTTTTTGTGTGGTCTTCTGCACTTCTTGCCTGGCAACAGAGCTCGCCATGTCGGAACATTGCGCACGCTAAGCCAACGCATGCCTGTGCACAGGCTTATCATGCCGCCGTCTTACGTACTCGGTACTGCACACCAGCTCCAGCTCCAATAATACAAAGCAGCTCGTGATCTTCGTTCCCGATCCTGCTCTCTGCCTGCCTCTGCTTCTGCTTCTGGCCGAGCCCTAACCTTTCGGACCTGCTAACTGGACGGATCATACCCTCATGTGGCCCAGGATAGCAGTGTCCAACCAAGATCAAGTGATTCTCCCTTCGCCCCTCGCTTTCTCGACCGGCGCCTTGACATCTGAGTGGCTAAGCCTCAGCTAGCCCTCAACCCTCAACTTGTTCTCGACCACATCCCGAAACATCACCATCTTGCTAGGTGCCGACCCTAGACTCGTGCCCTTGCATCTCCTTGGCCTTGGATATACCTCTTACCTCTGACATTGGTGCGCTCCTGCTCTTCGGGTGTGTCAATATTCTATTTGTCGTCCGCATGTATACATGATACATGAGGGCACGTCCATTTACTCGTCCCTGGTACGCTCGGCTGCCTCTGAAATAGTGCATGGACTCTACAGATATTTCCTCTGAGATCCTAAACTTGTCATTGTCATTCAGACCAATTAATTTAGATTTCTCTCGTATCTCACATCCATTCTGACAGATATACACGCAAGCATAATACCCCAAGCCAGATCTGAACTCTACCAATCCCACGCATAGAGTTTATTTGCCAAACTCTCCCAAATCTTGGCTAGAGCGATGGCCTCCCCGTCCGAAGACTATGCCACGCGGCGAAAGCTTAAAAGGCCCACGACGGCCCGGACCCCTGGAGGCCGCCGTCCGACTCTAGACCTCCCGGACCGGTTCAAGAACCTTCACGTCGACGCCGACGAGGATGTGCGCCCACCGAGCCGGGGCCCGAGCATGCTCATGAACATGAACCAGTCCATATTCGGGCTCATCGCTGCTGCCGGCTCCAACGTAGACTTCAATGACCGCTTCGAAGGCCAGTCCAGCGACGACGACGATAACAATAACGATAACAACAACACCGGCGAGCGCACCGACGACATAAACATAAAGGGGAAGGAGAGGATAGGGAAGAAACAACGCGAACCACTCGCCAAGACTACCGTGTTCAAGCGCGGTGCGCTCGGTCAAGAGAAAAACACTGTTGACGAGGAACAGAGACGGAGAGCAGCTAGGAAACTTCTACACTCGCTACCTCAGCTACCGCGCCATTTAAGTAGCCGATCGAAACTAGTCAATCCCTCGCTGCCCTCGGGCGCGAGTAACGATAACGGCGCGATATCTATCACTCCTGCTATCGAGCCCGTGTCGCCGATCATAGAAGCCGATACGTCCGATCAAGACGAACGACCGGCGCCCGTCATGAGCCGCATGTTGGAGGCCAGGGCAGAGATGTCGTCGCGTCCCAGTTTTGATCTGGAAGGGTTGTCAAGAGATAAACAGGCCGACGGAGATGGAACGGGGCCTAGCGCCCTTGCCCAGAGACTGAAGGAGATATTTGGGTTCGACCATCCCGAGGAGGTCATTGAAGGTACGATGCGCCGATGCTTCGGATGGCACGCTGCTGATCATGAGACTAGAATACCCATGCTGGCTGCTACAGAGCGTCCTTCTCCAGGGCTATTTGTACATCACGTCGAGGCATGTCTGCTTCTATGCGTATTTGCCCAAGAAAACTGTAAGTCATGCACTGTTTGTGACCCCGGCGTTGAGTTGATCCTTCTAACACAAGCGATAGCACGAGGTCGCGAAATCGGGGTTCCTCTCTAAAAGCGGCAAGAGAAATCCTAAGTATAATCGATTCTGGTTCCGCCTAAAGGGTGATGTTCTAGCATACTTTCGCGACGCATCCAACCTGTATTTTCCCCATGGACAGATAGATCTTCGCTATGCCATCTCCGCAAACATTACCGATAAGGATCAGGATGGCATTCACTTTTCGGTTGTCACTCATAATAGAACCTATCATTTCCGAGCTGATAGCGCCCCGAACGCCAAAGAATGGGTGAAAAGTCTGCAGCGCGTCATCTTCCGATCCCATAACGAAGGCGACAGTGTCAAAATTGCTCTGCCCATCGACGATATACTGGATGTCGAGGACAGTCAAATGATAGAATTTGCTGATACCTGCAAAGTTCGAGTCATAGATAGCGAGCAGACCTATTCTATTGACGAGGTACATTCATCGGAAGCCGTCTGAAGATATCCGACTAACGCGATCTAGTACTTTTTCTCTTTCTTCAGCTTCAGCAACGAAGCCATAAATGTGCTGAAAACAATTGTACAAGACTCTGTCCGCGAGAATAACGATAACAACGAGGAATCAAAAAAGTCTCGGAATATTCGTGAGAATGTTCAGACTACGCTATCCTCCCGGCCTGGTCATGACATAGCCACCGAATCCATGGGAAGGGGTATGGACCCCGAGCATCCCGTGCCTGGTGGCTTCCCAAGACGGAACTCTAGCGGCTATCCATCGCCCTGGCAAAATCACCCGTATGACAGCTCTGCATCGCAAGAAATCCATGGATCGTCGGATTCCTTTGTCCAATCTCTCGAAGACCCCAGTATATCTGGCTTCATAGCTTCGTCAAATGAGGATCCATCGGGCAGCCAGATTCTCAGAGGCAGCGAGGTTTTCCATCGGCCTATCGTCCGCCATTCCAATTCCTTCTCTCAGATGAGCGGTGCAGTTAAGACATCTGACGAAGCTGCTTTCGAAGAACCATCCCATGAAAGGACGCAACAGCTGAATCGCGATTCGACAGCTGGCCATAATAACAATTCTACTGGAGTTGCAGAAAGACCAGATCGAGCGAAAACGCCGACACTCCAGAGCCTTGCTAAAATGGGCACCTACCCTCTGCAGAGAGCTGGTCTGTTTGCAAATTACCTGAACCAGACAGGCCGTCGGATGAGCAACCTGTTGGCAACCGAGTCTATGGGATATGTGGAAAAAGTTTCGGGTATGTGGAAAGGGGGTAGAACGCATTACCAGGGATTGCCAGGCCTTCAAATTGATGAGACAGGTGTCGATGAGAGCACCAGTCTAGACGCAAAACACGTAGCAGCCATGCAACGCTTTCGTGCGCATTTCGCTCTACCCGAAACAGAGAAACTTCGGGCTGCCTATTTCGGATTCATCATTCGTGTCTTGCCACTATATGGTAAGATTTACATTAGTGATCGGAATTTCTGTTTCCGCAGTTTATTGCCAGGCACTCGAACGAAACTCATTCTCCCGCTCAAGGATATCGAAACCGCCGATAAAGAAATGGGTTTTCGTTTCGGATATTCTGGTCTGGTGGTGGTCATCCGGGGGCATGAAGAAATATTTTTCGAATTCAGCCAGACTGATGTCCGCGACGATTGTGCTGTCACTTTGCTGCAGAATCTTGAGAAAATCAGGTATCTACGGGAAGCTGGGCTTCTCGAAGAAGACTCGACAAAAGAAAAGGATAAGGCACTTGCAGAACATGACGCGCTCAACGAGGCACGTTTACTAGAGGGTAATGAACATGAAGTGAAGATGCCTCAAGAAACGCCGGGTCTTTCCGAGTCATCACCTACTATTTTATTCGATGATCCTAGGGCATCATTTCTCAACTTCAAGCCTCCGGAGCCTTTGAAAATCACCTGCCTGACGATCGGCTCAAGGGGTGATGTACAGCCGTATATTGCGCTCTGTAAGGGGTTAATCGCCGAGGGCCACGAACCTCGGATAGCTACCCATGTTGAATTTCGAGACTGGATAGAAGGGCACGGCATTGAGTTTGCGCCGGTCGCCGGTGATCCCAGCGAACTTCTTCGTATATGCATCGAGAACGGTACATTCACCTGGGCCTTCCTGCGTGAAGCGAATACCAATTTCCGCGGTTGGCTGGATGGGCTATTGGCGTCGGCATGGACGGCATGCCAGGGCTCAGATCTTCTAATTGAGAGTCCCAGCGCCATGGCAGGTATTCATATTGCGGAAGCACTCAATATTCCGTATTTCCGAGCCTTCACCATGCCATGGACGCGCACGCGTGCCTACCCACATGCGTTCATCGTGCCCGAGAACAAAATGGGTGGCGCGTATAATTACGTGACCTACGTCATGTTTGACAACGTGTTTTGGAAAGCCACTGCGCACCAGGTCAACCGCTGGCGGAACAGCGTCCTCGGGCTTCCCAACACGAATCTGGAAAAGATGCAACCGAACAAAGTACCATTTCTCTACAACTTCTCGCCTGCTGTAGTAGCACCTCCGCTGGATTACAGCGACTGGATTCGCGTGACGGGCTACTGGTTCTTGGACGAGGGGTTGGATTGGACTCCTCCGGATGATCTGAGGGACTTCATCAGCAGAGCCCGAAGGGACGGGAAACCTGTCGTTTACGTTGGTTTCGGATCCATCATCGTGCCGGACCCAGACAAGATGACAAAAGAGGTGATTGATGGCGTGCTCAGAGCCGACGTACGATGTATCTTATCGAAAGGATGGTCGGACCGATTAGATAAACCGCAGGCCGCCGCGACGGAGCAGCCCTTCCCACCGGAGATCTTCTCGATCAAGAGTGCACCACACGATTGGTTATTCCGCCAAATTGACGCAGCCGCTCACCACGGAGGGTCCGGGACAACCGGTGCCAGCCTGCGAGCGGGCATCCCAACGATTATACGACCATTCTTCGGCGACCAATTCTTCTTCGGAAACCGAGTCGAAGACCTCGGCGTAGGCATATGTCTTAAAAAATGGGGAGCTAACAGCTTCGCGAAGGCACTTTGGGAGGTCACGCATAGCAGTAGAATGATCGCCAAGGCCAGGGTCTTAGGCGAGACGATTCGCAAGGTTCGTACCCATGATGATTCCATTCTAATTTTTATATACCCTTCTGCTTTCAGGCTCATGGTCACTCCCTAACCCGTAACAGGAAGACGGTGTCAACACGGCAATTCAGTCTATATACCGAGATCTCGAATACGCAAAGAGCCTTGTGGCTTCGAAAGTGGGTAAGAACGCTGCGACGGCCGGCGATCCTGATGAACCGAGTGGTGACGAATCAGAAGAAGAGAGTTGGACATTTGTTGGAGGTGATGAGATCGATCCAGAGCTGATCGTGAAGAAGAGCGAGCTTGCAGAAATGGAAGCCAGTATCAATGCCAGCGAGCTGCTCGGGGCCAGTGGAGGTAGGCCCAGGAGCAACTCTTAGGGAGCGCCTTTCGCAGTTGCACGGAATAGACAGCACCCGCGATGGATGGTCTACACCTATCTGCCGTCGGCGCCCCATCATTTACTATATTTTCGACGGAGCTCGTTCTCCGGGCAAAGGCCCATATACCAATGCTGCTCGTGGCTGCCTCGTCCCCTACTGATCGGCTGTTCATTGTTTTTTCATTGCGCATAAACTGTCTCGGCATACCAGCGCAGGCGTTACAGGCATGGAAGGTACTGATGTTATCTGCTTTATATCCTGCTATCTGACGACACCCAATCGGTAACGAAGGCGGGCTTCATAATCAGCAAGAGAAGTTGTTTTCTGGGTAGAAGCCCTATGGATTGTTTATTTGTTTATTCTTACTTCTCATGAAGATTACGAAAGGGTTCTGGTTTCAGTTCTGCCAGATTGATTAGATACGAATTGTGCATGAGCGCGTTTTTGCCCCCAATACGACCTGGGGGCGGTGGTATAAATTACATGCAGCATAGACGAGCGCGCTTTGCATAGAGAGAAGGTCGTGGAACACATATATGTACTTACCCGAGGGTAGATAATGCTTCAATGATGAAATGGAATTTCCTTGTTAATGATTAGTTGTTGATAGCCTTGACCTTTTCTTGCGTGTCATCTTATAAGTATCTTTACTGAAGCTTGGCAGGTGTTATTAGGATATTCTCGACGACCTCATTTTCATATTGCTTTCCTCCCTCCCTTTTTCAACCTAAGTGACATTCCTGGCTGCTAAGGGTAAGTAGACGGTCGACATGTTATCAAAATACAAGGCAACAGCGTACATTTTTCATCAACGCGTTATATTACATGATCCGCAACATGTAATAAAAACACAAACAACGTAAACCTCGGTTAAGCAAAAGAATTTTACGAGAGCTCCTTGAAAAGGGATTTTTTTAAAAAAAGAGAATGTCGGAGGCTGGGATCGAACCAGCGCCTCTCGCCTTACCGGATGTCGTCCAGCTTCGCCGAGTGTGCACCCACTACACCACTCCTGTATCGTAGACACGTTTATCAGGGATAATAAACCGGGGGCCCGGTGGCTTAGGTACGTGTTTGCGTGTTCTAAACGGTCTCGGGGTGGGAGGTAGGTACAGCGGGCCCTGAAAAGGGAGAAGAAAAAAAAAAGATGTCGGAGGCTGGGATCGAACCAGCGCCTCTCGGCTTACCGGTCGTCGACCAGCCTTACCGAATGTGCACCAACTACACCACTCCTGTATCGTAGACACGTCTGTCACGGATAATAAACCGGGAGCCCGGTGGCTACGTGTTTGCGTGTTCCATACGGTCTCGGGGTGGGTAGGTACGGCGGGGTCTGGGGCGGTTGCAACTGCCGCGATATGTTGGCACAGTACTGGCTCTCGTACGAATTCCTATTAATGCGTCCCAAAGGTAGGTAGTCCCTGCCTATATTCCTCTTCTCTACCTGCGGAGAGCACGCGTACGGCACCAACTTCTAGATCAAATATGATGCTCATAACCTCTACATCCACATCGTTCACATGGTCCACGTCCTCCACGTCCTCCACGATGTCGACAACATTGAGTTCTGGGGGCAAGGCTAAATTTAATCTCCCAATCATAATAGGCTAATATCAGTGTGCTGAATCTTCCATCGTTGCGGTTAATGGACCTCATATATCATGTAAGTGGCACAATTAGGGGCTGACCGGCTAGAGAGTGGCGAGGGAAAAGGGGGGCTACCCTAGAAGAATATCACACCAATAGGGGGCACACTCTTTATGTAGGTATTAGTGTAGTATGAATGTTTATATTGCTTTCAATTCCACAGCCATGGCTTTTTCTCCCAGCTGCCGAGTTGAAGTATAATCACCGCGTTATCTTGTATTATTTCACTGTCTTCGTAGTGCATGTACTTTTGCGCTCTCATGATGTATATTGTTAAGTTTCAAGCCCTCCGATCTGATATAGGCCTACTACAAGAAGGGCTTTATAATTTAAAACAACAGAACCCTGTACTGTAGGTCGGTGTGGTGTAGTGGTTGCACGCTTGGTGAGGCTGGTCGACGACCGTGTAAGGCAAGAAGCGTTGGTTCGATCCCAGCCTCCGACCTGTTTTTTTTTTTTTCCTTTTCCTTTTCCTTCTCAAGGGCCCCTTCATCTACTCACCCCACAAAACTCCTTTACCTGACCGAAGTTTAGTTCATTTAAATTTTTATTATAAGTTATGGATCGCGCAGCATAATTACCGCGTTGACGAGGCGGGAGCAATCTACCATTTAGAGAGGCCTGGCTGCCAGAGCCCCTGTTCCGATGAGTCAGCGCAGGCTCTCGTGGGAATCTCTAAAATTGCGTCCCATAATCCCTGCCTAAATTCCTCTCTCAGCCATGCTACAA
Source organism: Nemania sp. FL0916 (assembly GCA_022578715.1). Taxonomy (NCBI): domain Eukaryota; kingdom Fungi; phylum Ascomycota; class Sordariomycetes; order Xylariales; family Xylariaceae; genus Nemania; species Nemania sp. FL0916. The sequence goes on from MU390392.1 coordinate 37,015, forward strand.
GGTCAATACGACTCTAGCTTCTCCACGGCAGCCCGCCTCGTGGTTTTGTTCCTTCCCTTCTTCACTTCGCATCATAATCTACACACACACTTTCGGCATTCGTTATAGATCAAAACATACCGCGCTGCAGTAACAGCAACGGAAGAACTACCGGTATGTATTGGGCCGTTGTCTCCAAATATAGATCCAGTCCTTCATCTCGTGGTAGTTGGATATCTAGTGTCCTACTCGCCGGGTCAAATTCGGCCCCTGTTGACCATGACAGAGCGCCATAGAATAGTCCCCGACTATTGTTGGGGGGCCTATGATTTTGCCAGAATAGCGACATTGGCACGAGACGAGTAAGTGATTGGCATTCAAGATGCTAAGTTTGATATGAAACCGCCCCCTTTTATGGGGGTTCGGATTCAGACCCAAGCCACAAAACCCCTGATATGCGCTTTTGACTTAACCTCCGCTCGTATTTCTTTTCCTCGTCGAAAGCACTCTTCCTTTTGCGATCACAATCAATTTCACAACTTCCGAAACCATTTCTTCCTTCTCGCTATCCTCTCACGCGCGTTACTAATCTACTCATATTTGCCCATGGCAACACCAACCATATCGGGCACAGTGCGAACTAATCTAGGACCATTGACTACCGCCACTTGGACATTCTCATGCACTGATCTCATTCAGAGGTGTGATGGCTGTAATTCTGGATGGGCCGCGCAGACATGTAGACATGGCGGCGCGGATGATGATGAGCAATGTTGGCCTCCGAGAGCCGCCAACCTGCCGTCCAAGAGCGGGATTCTCAGCGGCTGGGGCGTCTACTCGCCTGGAATCGTCTGCCCTGGCGGCTACACATCTGCCGCCGCAACAACGCAGTATGTATTAGGTTGAATGACAAAGGCTTTTTCCATTCCTGATCTAAGATCTTGCGCCGGCTACAGAGCTGTCGATAATTGCCTACTACGTGATCAACCCGCGATACGAGCGTCTGCACCCTAGCTCACTTGGATAATGGCTAACCATAAGCCTTGAGTAGCGGGGATATGCTTGATTTCGAATTTCAGTTTCCCGTGACCGTTGGGGAAACGGCACTTGGGTGCTGCCCGGTGTGAGTAATTATACTCTCCAATCTCTTTTCATACGAGGAATAGAATGGATATCATGAGGAGCTATGGGAGTAGATCGCTAGTAGTCCGTATCACAAACTCAGAATGATGGGCTTGTTGATCTCTGCACTATTGAATCGGAGAATGCCGACGATTTACTTACAACAAACGAGCTGACTCAGACACCTCACGGTGGCGGTAGGGGCGGGTTCACAGCAGTTCATGACGCTTGGGGAGTTCAGATATGTGCCCAGCGCAACCCAACGACATCGTTTCTTGTCGGCAACTGTGGCACGGACGGTCCGACCTACCAGATGTTCTCTGTCGGCCAGACACTGGGTTCGTCACGTTATGAGAGCTTCAGCATCACCGCTCCTCTCATTCAGGTCGTATATCAAGCATCGGATCTGCCAGACACGTCAACAACTACTACAGCGAGCCAGACGACCAGCAGCAGCAGCAGCAGCAGCAGCAGCAGCAGCAGCAGCAGTAGTAGTAGCAGCGATACTGCCCCATCGCCTTCATCCAGTCTTGTTCCTAACCACTGGAGTAAAGACAACTCAGGGCTCTCGGTTACAATAGCTAGCATAGTCATTGCCTTGCTCGCCGTGATATTCCTAGCCGGTATAGCATTCTGTTTCTGGCGGATAAGGCGGCGGCGGCGGCGGCAGCAGCCCACAATCCACAATAACGTCCAGCGTCCAGAGCCCAGGTCCCCGGAATTCAGGCCTTTGCGCATGAATTGGAATTGGATTCGGGGGACTCCGGACGACCGCGCCGAACTTGCGGGTTTCCCGCGATCGCCGGTCGAGATTGGCTCGTCGTAATTATTATGCCCGACTTGGCTAGGGAACGTTGGCGTGCGTGTTTGCATAATTTTTTAATTCCCATCTATCAAGGAGAAGGCGATTGAGGCATAAGTGGTTCGGTATCTCTGTGGTGTGGCGTATAGGTACTGTGACTTTTGTAAGCTATAGAACGTGGGCGGCGGGAGGCGTTGAAATATACTGAGGTCATCTAGACTCTCTGAGTGGCTACCAAAACCGCATTCGCTGAGCACAAACGAAGGGCTGAGACCCGGCTTAGTGGAATATGCACATAGTTGTTGTTATGTTGGATCAATATATACAAATAGAATGGCAAGCAGGCTGCTGCTTGTTATAGGTGTTCATCTCGTTCATTTCTTCGTCCTCCCCTTGCAACGACATTTAGCGAGTCGTGCACGCACGCATAAACATCCGCTCTCCTACAACGTCGCTACCAGCCGTGGAAGCAGTGCTAAATTGTCGATTGCGCTTCACGGCCCGACCAGCACGCTATCCCTCTCTCTCGGTATTTGTAATTTAGCAAGTCAGCTAGTGATTCGTTAGCATCACAGATACCCAAAGTACTTGCTCGGGTGCACGACTTACGGGAGCAGGGCCGGGAACAGTGTAGTTCTGGAAGTTGTTGTAGATCTGTAACACATGAGCATATTAACATTCTGTTCTTCTTTCGTCTTTAAATTAAGTGTGCACAAGAGGAAAAACTTACGTTGACGGTGTATCCCGGGTCAGTGTCCTTGAAGGCGCCGGGGATGAGGACGTTCTGCGGGTTCGCGCTGCCGGTGCCGCCGGTGACGGTGATTTGAGCTATAAACAATCCCACATGTCAGTTTTCCTACTTACACGCCATAACAGCCGGGGTGAGGTGCGGGTAGGAGGTGAAGGCGTGACATACCGCAAGAGGTGTAGAACTGGGGAATTCCCGCGGGCCACGGGTTGTGGATGGCGAGCTGCGAGATGCGCAGGAGGTAGTCGCCGTTCTCGATGCACTTGGGCAGGGTGTACGTGTACGTCTCTGTAGAAAGATTTTTAGTTTCTTGCTCCTTTTCTTCTTTTTCTTCTTCGTCTCCTCTTACAGAGTGCGAAGAGAGGAGGGAGATTCTTACGCTGGAGGGGCCAGGTGGCTTGGCCGTTGCTGAAGGTAGGGCCGAAGTCCTTGATCTTGAACCACTCTCCGCTGCCGTCGTAGTCTGCGGCGGCACCGGGGGCCTTGGATAGGTAGCTGAGAACGGGAGAGGTTAGTTGATGGAAATTCAGTCTTTGGTGAGCAGCGCGAGTCTTACATGGAGGTAGGTCCCTGGTGATAGACAGCGACGTCCAGGGTGAAGCTGAAGGATTCACCGGCGGTCATCGCAATGGTCTCAGTGCCGCTGCCGGTGGCGCCGACATTGCATCGGAGGTCGTTGGAGGCCAAGTCTAGAATTATGTCAGTATATCACCATTGATCTGCAAGGGGTAGGTAGAATAATGGGGGTGTTATTACCTGTCACGGGGGAGTTGTAGTTGGAGTTCTTTCGGACTATTGGCCACCGTCTTTGTTAGCCTCTCGTCGCAATAACTTTATTTTCGAGTTGAGAGATCAACACCATCGCGAATGGAATCCCTGGGGCCGCATACTGTACTGGTAGACATCGAACTTGGTCGATCCAGCGGTGAGGGTCTCGAAGATGTAGTGAGCCGACACAGAGTTGGCGAGTGCCGAGATGGCAGCGACGGTAGCAAGGCCCTTCATGTTGACGACTGTTTTCCTCCTAAGTCCCTTTGAGATGCAGTTATTCGAGGATGTAGATCGATCTGTGCACGCCCTCAGAATCCAGGACCAAGCAGAAAGACTGGGCGATCTCTGCGCTTTTCTACTCCCGCGACAACGAACATCTGCCTCCTCCTTCGCGGCGTCTTATCCTTCCCGGGCCGATGGACGTCCAAGTCCACCGTTGTTGTTCCACCATTGACATCGCCAAGGCCCGCACCGAGTTGGAGTTACACGGCCCGCGACTCCTGGCATATTCCTGCCTGAAAGCGCGTATGCGTAAGCCAGACAGACAAGTAAGGCTCAAGGCGGCTAGGGAGGGAGCTTGTAAGTTGTAACGTATAAGTGCCCCATGCCGACTTAGGGCGCTTGTGGCCGAACCAAGGCGATCCCACGATCGTCGCGGTGAGCCGTTGGCGTGGCAGGGCGTGAAACAAAACCCGCCAAGGACCTGTCCGAAAGGGGAAGTGCCGGAACGAGAGCACACGAATGTAGTCATGCGGAGGTGTGCTGCGGACCCCCGTTCCGCTGGCGCGACCAGGACTTTGCTCCAGTCAGAGCTCGTCCGGCTAATTGAGGCTGGAGTCGCTGGGTCCTCATATATAGTACCCTGCCGGCTTCCCCCTGCCTATCATGTGCCTCAGGCGGTGCCAAGCGGTCATTCCGTGGGCGGGCCACTGGACTGGGAAACTCGTTAGAGAGCCGTAGGCTTTTCTTGGCTGTGGATGTGACGATGGCGTCCTCGTTATCCGGATCGAGAATCGTTCGCTGCACGGTACACGAACAAGCGATATTAACGACAGCACGCACTCAATATATTCTCGGCGAATATACCATACGAGCTGCAGATGACGTGTGCCATGGATTGCCGCAGTAGCGAAAGAAATTCTGGGAATCTCGGCTTCTAAGGGTCAGAGATAGGTTCTGTATCACGATTTAAGCGAAGCTATGCGAAAAGTATAAATATTAGAGATCAACGAGAAGACTGAAGTGCCAGAAAAAAAGACAGAGAAAAATCCGAAATTAGAAGATCATGGAAACTGATATTCTCTCATGCATCTGCATTCTTCGTCGTCCCAGATTCCACCACTCACTCTAGTTCGTGATATTAGCGCCTTGGTCCTCACGCGCGCACCACATATTAAAGCCAGGCGGCGTACCGGGTTCGAATCCAATGCAGGTGACGCGAGATGTAGAACAATATATCTTCTCCTTCCCATTGGCGAGTTGCACAACCAAGCCTTTTCAGTGCATATATTAATTACGTCACAAAGTTGGATTGCCGCTGGGAACAATGGAAATATGCCTCTGTCCACGTACCTTAGTTATTATAAATACTATTCCATGACTGCGTGCGGCCGCACATCGCGTCGGAAATATAGGCATTGTCAACCGAGGAATGTTTTAGCGTGGAGTTAATGTTGTATCTGGACGTACAGAGTTCGCGAAGATTCTATAGAGTGAAGAGTATCTCTAATTCATACGATATAGTCTTCGCTGTTATCGAGGCACAGCTAACTTCTTCCTATCATCCATCTCGAGACTATCGCTGCAAATTTCTCAATCTACGATGTTTGACTGTGCAGCGAATGCTGCTCTTGAATAAACATACAGCACTGATCATTTCTTCGTCTAGAGGCGCTTTGATTTTGCTGTCTGTTTTTCACTCTCGAGCTCGCCTTCAGCAGCAACTCACATCCTACTTGCATTCCCGACGTTCTTTTCTCCTTTCTTCTTCTTCTTCTTCTATTCGTATTGAATGTTTTCCGATACAACCCAAAATATGAGTTTCGAGGTGTACGAGTCTATGGCTAATGCTATTTCAATGACGGAAACCTGTGAGTATGGCGGGCTCCTTGCAGGAATTAGTTACAATCAGAGACCTGACATGACCCAAATTGAAAACCCGCTAAATTGTAAACTACACGACCTAATGAATAATTAGTAGGTAGCATGAGCCTCCTATTTCTTAGATGAAAACTTCAGCGCTGAACGAACTCTCGATCGCCTCGACCCCTTATCGGCTTCTACTATGTCTCCTTCTCCCGCTCTCGCTGCAGCTAATTTGCTTTCCAACTCGGCTACGCCGGTCTCTGCTTCAAATCTCCTCTTCTCTACCATTTTCAACTCCTCAGCGACCATGTCCATGTATTTCTTTACCTGTTTCATGGTCTCCTTCAATTCAAGAATTTGTTGTTCTACTTTGGATAATATATCTCTCACACTAGCTAAGTTCTCCTGGTCCATAACTTTGCGTCCACGGGCGTTCTCCGTCGTTTGCTCTTGGATAATGGTTTCTGCTGTAAGGATCTCTTCCGAAGAATTTTTTGTCTCCTTCTTTACATCGCCAGTGCCTTGCATTGCTTTTTCTATGATGTGATCTTGGAATGCGTCCTGGTTAAATTCGTGGAGTTTCGCTGCAGGAATTTCGAGCGGTATATTATCTTCAAAATCTCCGAGATCCCTGGCTGTTTCTGCGCATAGGAAATCCGTGAGCGAAAGAGAGAACTTGCAACCGCTGATAGGCTCGCCTTTATCACTTATGAATTCCTGTGGTTTCATTAGAACCCTTGTTAATTGCCGACTCATTAGAAGACCTGAACAGATTACCTTATTATCAACTGCAGCAACTCGCTTCCACTTATTGTCGTGCCTAAATGGTTTCATATTTATAAGACTGTTTTAAAGTCTACTCGTTGCTGAAAGTTGAAGAGAAGAAAGAAAGGGGTATACTTCGTCAGAGTAGGGGGAAGGAGAAAATGTGAAAGCGACGTACTGTTCGGCTTTCCACACTGAAAATGTTGCGCGGCGCCCACCGAGGTAAATGTCGTTCATATTTAGCCCAATAACTGTTCGAATTTCGCCTTCTGTCCCCTCGATACATCGCCTGGCTCTGTCCGGTAACTTCAGATTGCTCTGAGACCATGCCACCTCGACCACGATGCCAGCGACCAGACAGGACCGATATTTAAAAGATTGATCAGGTTCGAGCCGATCGTCTCGAGGCTCACTGCACTTCACCTTGCTAGCGAGAGTGGATCTGATCTTGCTGGCGATTTGCATAGTCGCCTTTTTGGAGCCCTGTATCTTACAAAGCGTTCCATCTTCTATCTTGTCAAGCCATTTGACAATCATAGTATTCAATCCCCCGGCCATGGCCTCGTGGAACCCAGAAGGCATGTGGATCACGAACTACTTATCGCCCTTTGACGGGCGACGTATGTAGTCGAAGCTAAGATGCTATCAGCCACCCGAAAAGACCACAATATTATTTTATTGGCATACCGAAGCTTGTCATCGATATAATCTGCGAGCTCCTTGTTTTCCGGTTTTTGCAATTCCACGTCCCGTAAGAGAACATAGCCAGAGTGATGCAACGTTCGCTGGACTAAGTATTTACCACCCGGCCCGCCCTTCTTGACCTTGTACTTGTCGTTTTGGACTTGTTGTATCGTGCGTAGCACTCGTCTCACATCGGAGGCATCTCGTCGGGCTCGGGCTCCCAAGGCCCGAGCATTATGTCCACGAGATGCCAGACTGTCGGTGCTTCGAGACGTCACTGATGCACTTCTGTCTGGCGCACTGTCCAAATCGAAGTTGGGTACTGTTATCCCTTCAGGTGAACCGGGGGAAACAAGGGCCAGGCCTGAGGTGCGAGTACTCTTACTGGTCGAATTGAAAGGATCCGAGTGGAATTGAGATCAGGTAAGAGCCGTGCCAAGACCAGACGCTTTTGCTCTGGGCGAACAAGTGTTGGCGAAGAAGGAGCTGAGGTTGAGGTTTTTCTCTTATTCGAGATAGGCTCTGGTGGAAGAGTAATAGGGGATGGAGATCCTGGTATGGGAGCTTGAAAACTGGTCGAAGCAACTCCTTTCTCTTGGGATGCTGGAAATAACGGCTTGGTTACTTTATTGAAAAGAATAGTGATGTTGTTCGCCCTGCGAGTAGGATTTCCCGGCTCGCCGCGCGAGGTCATCTTCAACACAAAAGTATGAATGTGTAAGAAACACTCAGTTGAGCCGCATCATCTTTATAGCTGTATGAAGACTGTCCGGGGGAGCGGGGTAATGGAGGGACAAGAAAGCCGGAATCAAACCCACCATTAATCCTGTGTAAGGGCGACAGCACATAATACGACGAAGCCACATGCATCAGCTCTACTTCGCTGCATTCCAATCTCATCCCTCGACGAGAACCTTAGTCCCGGTAGCTTCACATACACACATGGATGGCCTGACTGGTCCTGCTGGTCTGATCTTGCAGCTTACCCGTCGCTCGAACGCTCTCCCTAAACACCGGCTGACACCTCCTAATACTTGTATGACGGGTCACAATAGGGATGGCTTCAATCTTCCAGATATCAGAAAGCATAAATCTATCAACCTGTGCAGCTCTGTCTATCTAGACTCAATGCCTACGAGGAATAAATCCTTGCATACATGGACTTTGAATGCGTAAGAGAATGCAGGCATGGCGAATTACAGGAAATGAAGTTAGCTAATGAGATGTACTGACTTATTCTCAACCTATGCGCATTCATAAATTAGTAAAACTGCTAGCGGGGTCCCGATCATACGTTTCAGTGGCGCATCACTGAACAGTACGGCAATAATAAATAGCTCATTAATATATCTGAGTTGGTGTAGCCTGGCCCCTCGCACTGCTCCAAGATGATCGCAAAGGGAACAAGATTGCGGAAATGATGAAATAATCCAATCGCCGTGTAGAACTGACAAAAAAACCCAAAGACGTGCTCCGAAAACCAATAGTCTAATCACACCCTCACGAACTCCCAGCGCGCAGCATCATCATTGCTCGCAGCATATGTCAATTTCGGCTGTCCCTTCACGTCCGCGATGCCCGTCGGCCTCAGTCTGTGGCCCCATCGCACATACATATTGAAGCCGCCCTTCTCGCGCGGGCGAATGATGAACGACTCCCAGAGATCGAGCTTCTTGCCATGAACGATATAATTTCCCCTATTATCATGGCCCAAGTACCTCCCGGAGACGGCATCGCGGAAACCCAGCCAGCCGTCTGGGTGCTCTTCACAGTGCCACTGCCAGCCGCCGCGGGCATGCGCGTCGCCCTCGAGGGTGATTTTCCCAGCCACGAACGTGATGCATCGGTTCGACCCGGCTTCGCGGATCAGGTAGGTGTTGTTGGGCTCCGGGATGCTGGTGTCGGGTCTATTCATCGCGGACGCGAGAGAGCTCTGGTAGGAGGGCGGCGGTCCTCCTGCGTCATCGCCTAATTCGGATGTTGACATCATCACTGGGGTTTGGATGGGTGTGGCCATGATGCTGGAATTGGCGGACTGTATGGAGAGGCTCTCCTTGCGCTTGATAAGTCCCATTTTGTGTATGTCTTACAGCGCTACCGGTTTGCGGCGCAATTGGAATGAAGAGCCAAGACTTGTTGATGATTAATTGGTAGCAGGTAGATCAATCAATTGAAAGAGCATCTTGGCATAAATGCGCGCAAAGGAGCTGAAATAGGATCGAGTTACGCCGCCCTGTCGCGAAAATCCGGGTTGGACGATCAACTAAAGCTGGACTAACTAATGCATACTTGCCTCTTTAAGGACTAAGGTAGCTCGATATGCTGGTGCCTAGAGTCCTATTATGTCATTAGAAACATCACACTGGTTTTGCAGCCAAATTGTTCATTGTTTCTTTTACTGTCTTGTTACGCCGTATACATTTCAGTTATTTAGGAACATCAATTGCTATTGCCATTGGCAAGATGATCTGAGAGATTTAACCGCACAATAAGATATCGGCCAGAAGAGACTGGTACAGTTAGTCACAATTTCCACTACTTGCATGCCAGTCAATTTTAGACAAGATCTTTATGCGTTACACCGTTTCTTGGCAAGTATGCATCCCAGCTAACCTAGATCAGTCTAGGTTGGGTAACGGCCCGAACGGGAAGCAGAGCACAAGACCTGAAGAATCGGAAGAATCCGTAGTTCCATATTCACGATTGATCTCGAAGGATTGGTGTTGTCGACACCCTCAATTCGACATGTCATATGAGCTGTATAATCACTGAATACAAATTCAAACACAGCGGCCCCCATCGACTTCGAGATTGACACCAGTGATGAAAGCCGCCTCATCACTAGCAAGATAGCAACAAGCATTCGCGACATCGGCTGGAGTAGAGCCTCTGCCCAGAGGTATTACAGACTCGAAAGCTTTCCGGTTTTCGGGTGTGTTGGGCTTGCCTATGAAGAGATGCGTCATGGGGGTGCTGCCAACCACTGGCGAAACCGAATTGAACCGGATCTGCTGCGGACCGTACTCAACGGCCATGGTCTTTACGGAGTGACTGCCGTTAGTAAAAACGAAGCATCATCGATAGCACCGATTCGAGGCACTTACCTTCGTGGCGCTGATGACCGCTGCTTTGGATGCATTGTACCATGTAAGTCGTGGGCGGGGCCGTACTGGACGCGACTATATTAGTTCATCGCTCGTTCCCTGCTTCGGTGTCTCAAAGAACGAAAAGTGAGGAGCGGAGAGTGAATGCGCTATATCGCTATAGCTCCTTACCTCCAGCTGTAGATGCAATCTGTATAAAGCTTCCCGCGATGTTCTTCTCCGCGAGATACGGCACAATCACGTTCGTCGACAGATACACCGACTTGACATTGACATTCATGACGCGGTCGAAGTCCGCGTCGGTGACGTCTTCGGTCGCCTTATTGGGGTACGTAGTGCCAGCATTGTTGACGACGATGTCCAGCTTCCCGAACTTGTCGACGGCTTCCTTCAGCAATCGCTCCCAGTCCTCTCGCTTTGTCACGTCCGCGACCGAAAACGCGCAGCCCAGCTCCTTCGCCGCTGCCTGACCACTCTCATTGGAGAGGTCGGCTATGAGAACCTGCGCACCCTCCTCGACGAATTTGGCTGCGATGCCCTTGCCGAACCCTGAGGCGCCGCCTGTGACGATGGCCACTTTCCCCTGGAGTCTGGGCTGTGGGGCCATGATGCCAATTACGCACGGCGTTTTTGAGAAAATGGGGGAAGTGGCTTGGTCAGCTGGGAGACCAATATTTCTTCGAGGCTATTTCTAAGGAAGAAGCAACTCTATAGTGGTCTTTGATGTGTATACAAGTGATCATGGTACGCATCCGAATTGGCACCTGTCGGGAACGATTAAGTGCCAATGCGGGGATCTAGGGAATATTGGGGTACCACCGGCCTAAGTAACCCCACGGGCGGGGAAGGCATCGTGCATATCGTATCCAAGCCAAGTCATTACAATTATTTAGTTAATACCAGAATACAATTTTCTAGGACAACACCTAATCAAACAAGGTCGCTCTAGCTAAGCGCTCGAAGTCAAAATTGAATCCGTGTGGAAGGGGAAAACCCCCCCAAATGTTCATCCAAGATTGGAGCGGCCATGATGTCTGTCGCAAGTCGCAAGCTAGCATGTGAGGAGACGTGCAGCTATATTATTCAGATTAATTACCGGTGCCATATCTTGCCTGATTCAAAGCTACAATTCCTAAGTATCTTTCTAGCTTGAATAGAAAAATGATAACTGTCTATTGATTTTCTCGTTATCTCAATCGACCGTGGATCGTGTTACTGCAAAGCGTCCCTGCATCATTCCATCGCACAGCAACCCGAAACTGCCAAGTGAGACGGCGAGCGCTGTATCGTGATTTTTCGTATCGCAACTGCTAGCAACGCAAGCTTATGTCAAAATGAAAGAACAAAGGCGGCAGGTAAATGACATACCTCGGTAGCTAGAAATTATATCGTAATAGTTTAGAATTAATTAAAGACGGACGGTAGCTCTGAATTTGCCGTAACAGATCTTCATAAAGAGGGCGGCGTATCAGTGATGTGAAAGTGCGGGATGATAAATGGTCAAGTAATTACAGATGTGGCTCAACTAAAGTAATTACTATGAGAGTCTGCGACAACTAGACCATGAATTCCACAACCATACAAGATCTGGAATATTTATTATTAATTTATATAGGTGCCTTACAAGGCGTCGCTGCCTGGAGAATCTAGATCTCGTCGAAGAATCTTGCCCGCTTTATTTATTCATGAAGGAAAGCTCTTGCTTCTTTGATGTACTGCAATACGGCAGCACCTGCTCACGGGCTCTTACTTCACTTGGAAGGACTATTATCCACGTCGGCTTCCCACACGCCATATTTACTCATGATGCTCAGGTGGATAGCAACTCCTCCTATCAACATACCGCACCCTACACTTTTACTAGTTGGTATCGTTGAACTCGATGGTCTTGCGCCTCCAAGGTCATCTTTGATATCACCACCAAAATGGCCTTCGAGGGTCTAACGTTAGATACTCTCTACCTCGATGATGGATCGACTTTTATATACCGGCCGATTCCCGCTGATACATCTTTCGAGGAAGAATCCCTGCCCCACTACAATCCAACGAGATACTATCCAGTCGCCATTGGCGATGTGTTATTCGGCCAATATGCCATCCGCAGAAAATTAGGCTTTGGTTACTCGTCGACTGTTTGGCTGTGCGAAGATGTGGAGTATGTACAGGTAGCCTCCGCGCCATTCTCGCGCTCGTGGCCCTAACACTGCTACTCTAGAAATCGAGAATCCTCTGAAAGGAAATTTTATGCCTTGAAAATCTACACTCGAGACCTACATGTCGAAAAAGTCAACACAGAGAGAGGGATGAGCCAATCGTTCGCGGCTCTGCCTAGTTTTCACCCTGGAAAGGAGTACATACGCGGGTGCATCAAGCATTTCACTCTAGAAATTTCAAACGGCACACATCAATGCTTGCTCTTTCACCCAATGGGCCAGAGTCTAAGGGGTATTCTAAACAGGACTTTGGACAAAGTACTGCTAGATGTACCGCAGTGCCAGGAAATATTGCAGAAGGTTCTTGACGGCATGAAGTGCTTGGAGAGCGTTGGCATTGTGCACACAAGTAATTTACACTGCCTTGGTGTTCGCGCTTGCTGTTTCTAGCTGACATAAGACTCAGGACTAACGCCCGATCATATTTTATTAAAGACCGAGAACGAGTCAGTATTTCAAGAGATCGTTGACGATAGTTCTTTTGCTATCCATACAATCAAACTCCTTCCAGATCGCTTCATTTTCAAGTCGTTGGTGAACGTACCGGTCTCATACACTCCAGTGCTCAGCAATTTTGGTAATGTTGTCGGTGGAACAACTGTCAAGAACTTCATGCCTGATATACCAGCCGTGTATCGTGCACCAGAATTAATCTTTGGTGAGGCATGGGATGTTGGAGTCGATATTTGGTGCTTTGGGCTTATGGTACGTGGGCCTATCCCCTTTACGAGAATACACCTTTTCTGACTCATTGTAGGCGTGGGAACTTGTTGAAGGAATCCCACTGTTCGATGACTTGGAAGGTGACCATTACAATGAGGATAGACACGTTGCTCAGTTGGCAGCTCTGATGGGTCCTCCGCCGATACCATTTCGAAATCGAAATCAAAAGTACTGTAGGTACTGGGATTATTATGGTAAGACACGCCTTATAACCAATCCTTAGCTTTTGTTTGCGGAATGTTGAAATGAATTATGACAGGAAGATGGGTAGGACCGGTACCGCTTCCTAGGCTGTTTCTCGCGGAAAGAACACAATTGGAAGCCCCCTATAAACGGCGGCATCTTGAATTCATTCGGAGCATTCTAGTATGGGAGAAACGACCATCGGCGACTACACTAAGAACACGATCATTCATAACGCAATTAGCGCCGGCTCTGGATTAATCTTGGAGGTTCGCCCTTAGAACATGATTGGCTAGCAGTTATGGTGGTTGAGGTTCTGAAATGGTACTCTGAGAAATCGATTGCTGTTGCCTAGTCTGAAGTCAATTTTTTTGATATTGCAGCTCATGTTGATGAGTAGGGCTGAAAAGGAAACTGTAGGCATTCAATATTGATCATGACAAGCAGGTAATAACTTTGCCATGTAGGCCACTTGATGATTGCATGATCCTAGGACATCAAAATAAGTATGAATTATAAAGATCGTAGAGAACCGGCGGGAAAAATCTATGAAAGAGGGGCAGGCACATGAAAGATTAATATAAGACAAGATTTTGTTGAGTAATATGCGCAAGCACCGACGTAGACCTACCCCTTGGCTCAGAGAAATTTTGAAACTAGCAAAGATGAAGGATTATAGTCATGAAATAAGATTGAAGCATTGTGTTATACTAGAACTACGAGAGGATAATGTCGGCGAGTGTCGGTAAAGTGGATGAAGAGCCGTAGAAGTCTAATTATAATTGGTTAAATCCGCGTAGTTCAACTTCAGAGGGTTCGGTTGATTGTTAGTCTTTTTGCGTCTTTGTATAATCCGCTACAGCCTACTATTACGAGTCTCCGAAGGAGATCAACCAATCAATTAGACAGGATATCCCTCATCTTCACTTCATTTTCAATAATATACTATTTAGTTACATTATTTTATCCAGTTAATGTCCCGTCTTATCTGTATGTTATTGCGTGTATAAAGTATCAGTGCCACCTCACCGGATATAAAAATCTTCCCATCTTGCGTCTAAACAATGGATTGACAGCGGAGTAGGTAGCTAGAACATCACAGTTCTGTATGGAACCGTAAAATTCGAAGACATAAGAGGTATATTTGGTCAGAGGAGACATAGTTACACTTAAGAACATGGCTGGACCAACATCCTGCCTAGAGAAATAGAGATGGCAAGACAGAGAGAGAGACCAGAAAATACAAATGGCGGTGTTTATTGGGGCTGATCATGCCGCGAAATCTTCTCTTGTCGAACCTGAACGTTAAAGAACATGAAAGGAACGGTCTGTCTTAGAACTGGGGCTAGAATTGCGGGATTTTCTAATGTTTTCTCGAAAAGTGCGTCTCGGACATACACGCTTTTTCCAAATTTGAAAGCTTCAAATGCTCGGGGCCATTGATCAAAATTTAAAGAAGAGTCTTCGTTGGGCTGTCCTATTGATTCCGGAGTGAGGTAGCAAGTAACTCGAGGGTGGAAGAATGAAGCTTCGTAATGATAAAAAGGCGAAGGACGGTAGCTCGACGGTTCACGGACTCCCGACCAAAAGCAAATAACTATCCTTACTTGCTTGACTTCATTTTGTGGGCAGGACGGTCTTTGCTCCTCGATGCGTATACAAGCTCGAATGGCGCGTGGATTGATTCTCAACCCTGCGCCTTTGCCAAGCACGAACATACAGACCCTTCGGAACAGTGATGAAGTGACTGTGTCGCTGACGAGCAACAATCGAATGATTCCCCCGATAAACACAAGACTAACCAAAAGATAGCCGGTATCCATGGCAGAAACTGGGTCGACTCTATGATTAAGAAAGAAGGTAGCGAGGAGAAGAAGTAAGAGGAAATACAAAACGAAACATACGAGAGACAACACAAGAAAATAAATAGTTACCAGTAAACTAACCGAAGGAGATTCGTGCAAAAATGAAATTTGTAGAGCTTGCTTCCCTAGCTGATATGTATTCTTCGAGACGCTAAAACCAGGACTGGCATATTCAATGGTGTAGGCGTGATCTTGAGGCAGGTTCAGCAGAATGAGACCATCTTCTCGGTCATTGAGATATGAATATCTGTTTCTAAGATTGTGTCCTAGTGTGTTGTCTTTTGATAGAGTGATTGTGCGATTGCGGTGCCGAGACAAAACCCCAAAAATGTCCAATGGGCGAGTCACATTGCAGGGTATGGCTAGAAATAGTCTTGGAAGTAGTTCAAATGACCCGCACCATAAAGTTCTCCCTACCCGCATATATTGGGAATATATTCTGGGGCGCGGGTAGCCCGATTTCGATTCACCTGACCACATTTGGATCATGATACATTGTGAAGGATTCCGCCATGTGAAGCAAGACAGTTCACAGAATGCATAATGTTTGTTTCGGTATATATCCACGCTGACTTTTATGCCGGCAGTTGTTACCTGAAGGTCCAAGTTTGGTGATTTCGTTGAGACGTCTGATTGCCTGGAGAAATCCGATCTTTTCTCCAAGTCACCACAATCTGCGAAGTCTGCCGGCGAGGCGGCGAGAGCCCGAAACCTTTCCAGCGGTCCGTCATCATTATACTGTTGACTCATAGCACGGCTGGTAACTGTGTCTGGATTAACGATTCCCCAGGCCAATATTGAGTCGTCCGGAACATGATTGATTATTTCCTCCTGAAGACGAATAAAAGCCTTATGTCCTTCTCCATACAGTAGGGGCATATTGACGTCGAAAATTCCGAGTAATGAGTAGGCGATGTCTTCAGGGCGCGTTGTGTTTCGTTTGGAAGCCCAAGACATTCTTTTTGCAATACAGGCATCCGATAGAGGAGCACCTTCAAGGAATGCGATCGGAATTGATGTGATACTGCTGACAACATCACACAATTCAGGATCATCATCTGTCGTCTGAAGAGATTTATGATGGATCGTCCCGATCAGCTGCCAGCAATAGTTGTAGAACGAGAGCAATTTTGGAGACAACAGCTCCTGAAGCGTCCAACCTCGAGTAAACCATTCGCTCTGCCGAAAAGAGTCATCTGCCTCCGAGCCTGCTACATCCTGCAAGAAAACATAGCATCGTTCGGCGTCTTGGTACCACCTGAACATGGAATTGATAGCTTCAGAAAGCTCAGAGCTGCTCCGCTTGTCGATACAACAAGTGTCTATCCAAGCCCATTTGAGGTTATGGGAATGCTTCGCTGTTTTGCAATAATTCTCGATCTTCTTGAACCCCTCACGGGACACAATCAAGTCAACCACAGATTCGTCCCCCTTTGCTTTAGCTTCATGGTATCTCAGAAGGTCCTCGAATCCGACCTCGTCGCCATCGCTGAGCCATCTATGAGACAAGATGGCATACTGCGGGCGCGTACTCTCGTCAAGAAACAGTCTCAACTCCAATGTATCCACATCAAGTAAACGCATGGTGGCTAATAGCGAGCTCTAAGAAGAGTGAGTAGTCTGCATTGGCTTGCTGTGCTACGACTTGAAAATGATTGAAAGTAGAACGCACAAAGAGGAGCTAAGGAAACAGAGGGCCACAGAATGGATAGAAGTCTGTCTGCGGCTAGGTACGGGGTTGAAGTGTGATGCAAAGCTTAGTGATGGATCGATTGAATTTTTGCACCTCCCAAATTGCGACCGCCGACTGGGGGCTCAATGGACCTGACAGGGCATGTGCTTAGCCACAGAAAGCCACACTTTGTGTGGCTTGTGCCACTTACCAGTTTTCGTAGCTTCGCAGATTTCCCAGACTTAGATTCGTCACCTTCAGTTCACAAAATACAGCTGGCTGTTTTCATCCTTTGCGATACAGCTGAAGGCCCTATCCACTTTATCTATTTCAAGGCTTCATACGGGCGTGTGTGTGGGTTCCGCGTCAATATACACAAACAGCTCGCTATAGCCACCCTGGTGTACTCCGTAGATACTAGGTAATATAAGCTGTGGGCTTCGTAGGTACATCATTGCTACCCCTCATTCTCAGCTTATGCAATACATTGCAACCTCGTCTCTAAGTAGTACCTAGCTAAGAACTTGGTTACTAAAATTATTAACAGCTTGAAACCCAGATTTAAGGCTCAATATGGTCGGGGTACTCGCCGGGTATAGCACCACTGTAAATATCCCTCCTAACAAGAAAAGGGATATCTTGTGTAACGAATGCTTTGTTTACGAACTGATAAAGCAAATGTTGATTAATATAGAGTGTTGGAATATAAGTGGTAGAAGCAACATTAAGATAATTTCAAGAGACATAGCTAGCCAGCATCTAAGATCTAAATGCTACTGTAATAGTTAGGGCTCTCTAATTGATACGTATGGAGAGATCACAGGTCGAAGCCCCTTGGGATGGAGGGGTGGGAGACCTGTCCAGCGGCTTCTTTCGAGCGCACGTCCCCCAACATCAGATCCCAGGGACCATGAGATCGTCAAAACTCTCATGGTCAGGTTCCAAGGCTGCCTTCTTCGCTGCAGCATCAGTGATCTTATTCATATCCCGTTCGATCCGCCAGAATTCAATCTTTAGTCTTTTCTCCTCATAGCGCTCGGCCTCGCCAAGTAACATCTCCCACAGATCTCGATTCGCGACATTTTTGCCCCCGGACGTTTTCCAGTCGTTGTCCGTCCACTTGCACACCCACTCAGTCGCCCCCTTTACGAGATACTCGGAGTCCGACGCGATGACGACGGAGCGGTACCCATCGTCGGACCACTGACGCGCGCGAAGGGCGGCGAGCGCAGCGCGGAGTTCGGCGCGGTTGCTGGTCTGCGCGCAGACGTCGCCGAAGGGCCCCTTGTTCTCGAGGCGGCCCGAGCATGTGCGCGCTTCCGGCTCGGGGCCGAAGTAGAAGGCCCAAGCGGCCTTGGCGCCGTCTTGCCCATTGTCGATGCACGCGCCGTCGGTGTAGATGAGAATCTTGGTTGGGTCGTGACGGTAGGTAAATCTCTCCATGAAGTCGATGACTGGACCGGGTCGGCCGACAAATAGTCTCCCTGGGACTTTTGAGGGGAGGGGCCCTGGCGGCGGCACAAACTCATTGGGAAAGACACGTCCTGTACCGCGTCGCCTTTCGGGTATAGTCATGCCAAAGCAATCGAGAAACTCCTCTCTTGTCGCCATGATGCTACGAGGCCAGGAATCAGGACACTTCCTATAGCGGGGGTCCAAGAATCCCTCTACGGCTCAATTGTTCTGGGGCCTGTGCACAAGGATCAAACTTGTATCTACACAAAGCGTACAAATTCAGTAGGGACAAGTAGTAGTTGACAACTTGGAGTGAATGTAGACGAAGATGTTTTGAGTGGAAGTGGTGCCTATATATTTGCGGTGCTCAATTGAAGAGGAGGGAGCTCTCAATTCATTACGCATAGGTTACGTCTTCTTGCTGGTTATCTTATCAGATCTTGCAGGACCCCCTTTTTCACAGCGGGAGCCAATTTAGCTGCATACCTAAGTACTGACAGGATCTCCACTGATAAATTTTGGCCGTTATCAGATCCGACAACCCCTTAGTTTTGTTTATCGCACCTGCTGTCAGGCGCATTTTGACAGAAGGGTATTGTCACGGTACAGAGGTACAATGGCACGGAATTAGCTCAAAGTACATACATAGGTAAGAATGCGACGACTTTGCCGTATATACATAACCCCCCTCCTCGCGCAGCAATAATAAGTCATTGTTGGAGTGATTATTACCAGCAGCGCTTAGCATTACGCGAGGCGCGTGGGGAAAAGCTAGTCAGTTTGACGTGCCTTGCCGCCTCGTATCAGCCCGCTATTACTACCGACTCATCCTTTATTATCACAATGAGACAAGAAACCAACCAAGTCAACCAGACCAAGCCCCTTATAGTTGGTTGCTTGGTTGCTTGGTTGCTCGGGCTGGGTTGTTCGGAGCTTGGCTGCATGAGAGCTGCAATTAAGTGGTAAATGTTAGATAACCGCGATAAAATACCTGTATTTTTAGGCTATTGCCACGTTAAGATACGGTGGGATATTACTAATCCTTATTTAATTTATATGGGCAGGAAAATTCTGCACTGTAATAGTTTAAAGCCCCCGAAAGCCAGTTGTTATAATAATTTAAAATAATTTAAAATAATTAATTAATTATATTAATATAATATAACACGTATTTATAACCGGTTTTTTAATAATTAAAAGTTTTATTTATTTAAAAAAAGTTATTTAATTAATTATAATAAAAAAATTAATTTAAATTATTAAAATAATTATATATGATAATATTTATATTATAAATAAATTAAATATACGAAAAATAAATTAATAAGTTTAATTATTAAAACTATTATTATTTAAAATAAAAGAATTTATATAAAGTCTTTTTTAATTAATATAATTAAATTTATTCGAGATTATTTAAAAGTATAATAGTTTTATTAATTTAAACTCCGAGGTTTAAATAAATTAAACCGTTATAAATAATTAATATAATATTGATTTAAAATTATATAATAAATAAAACCGAGTAATAAATATTTTTTATAAATAAATAACGAATATTATAAATTAAAAGATTTAAAAGATTATTTTAAAAAATAATAATAATTTAAATAAATAATTTAATTTATTTTTAAAATATAAAAAACACTTTAATATTTTTATAAAAGACTTATTTTAAATAAATTATTAAACTTTTATAAAACTAATAATTAAAATATTTTAAAACTTTATTGAATAAATTATAAATTAATAATTAACTTTTAATAAAATTATAAAATATAAAAAAAATAAATATAAAAACTTCGTTATTATAATAAACGATTTAATAAAAACTTTAAAACTAATTTTTAATAATTAAATAATTATTTAAAAATATTATATAATTAAGTTTAATTAACTTGTTTATTAAATTATAAAATAATATAATTATAAATTATAAAATAAATAATTCGTTAAATTATAAAATAATAAATTTAAAGATTTAATATTATAAAATAATTAATTTAAAAATTACGGATTAATTAAATTAAAAGTTATAAAATAATTAAACTTATTAATTAAACTAATTAATTAAATTATTAAATTAATTAAATAAATTAAATTACGCGGTTAAATTAAATTAAACCGGTTAATTAAACTAGTTTACGTAATTAAATTTAATTAATTAACCGGATTAATAAAATAAATTAATTAAAAAAGATTACGTAATTATATTAATCGAAATAAAAAAACAATTATAATTAAATTAATTTATTTTTTATAATTATAATTAAATTAATTTACTTTTCGTAATTATAATTAATTAAATTTATTAAATTAATTAAAATAATTAAATTAATTAATTTTAATAAAATAAATAATTTAATTAAATTAATTTATTTTAATAAAATAAACAATTTAATTAAATTAATTAATTTTATTAAATTAATAAATTTTATTAAAACGGTTAATTTAATTAAATTAATTAATTCCGTTAAAACAATTAATTTAATTAATTAATTCTGTTAAATCGGTTAATTTAATTAAATCAGTTAATTTAATTAAAACAATTAATTTTATTAAATTAATTAATTTAATTAAATTAATTAATTCCGTTAAAACAGCCGAAATAATTAAAACAATTATAATTAAATTAAATTAACTTTTATAATTATTTTTTAAAACTATTTTTCGTAACTAATTAAAAGTATAATAACTTTAATAAATTAAATTATTATAAATATCCGTTTTAATTCCGACTTTTAATTATATAATAAATAAATTAAACGAAAAATACTTTTTATAAATCTCGATTTAAAAGTTTATTAACTTTTTAATTTCGAGTTACGCGAAGCGTTTTTAAAACTAGTTTCGTAAAAAACGAACACTTAAAAAAGCGAAACGAAAATCGTTAACTTATTTAAAAATCATCTCGAAAAAACCGCGAAATATTAATTTTATATTAATTTTTAAACTTTAAACTAATTAATTTAAAAAATGCTTTATATATTAAGAATACGATTAATTTTATTATTAATTATAAAAAATCGATATAAAAATATAATATTTAAAAATAACGCGTTTTAAAGTTTTAATTTATATTAAAAATACGGCTTTTATAATTTATATTAAAAATATAATTTTATTAAAAATTTAATTATTAAATTAAAATCCGGAAATTATTTAAATTATAAATTAAAAACGTATTAAATAATTATAAAAATAATATTAATAAAAATTTTAATACGAATTATAAAGTTATTATTAATATAATAAACTTATTAATAAAAAAAAACGCGAGTATTTTTAAAATTAAAAGCTCGGATATATTAAATAAAAGTTTAAATATATATTTAAAAAAGAATTAATTATTTTATTCCGAAATAAATAATATTAATATACCCGATTTTCGTTAAAAGTATTATAACAAATTATATTTTACGTAATTATTAAAAAAACTAAATAAAAGTAATATTTTAAAAATATAAACGAGTTATTTATAAAAAAACAAACTTATTTTAATTATAAAAATTATTTTTATATCGGAATAAACGTATGTATAAATTATTAAAAAATTATATTTAAAGTTAAACGTTTTTATAATATAAAATAAAAACACGATAAATTAATAAATTATTAAAAAAATTAAACAAAGGTTAAATATCGTAAAAATATAAACGAGTTATTTATAAAAAAACAAACTTTTTTTAATTATAAGGATTTTTTTTATATCGGAATAAATATATATATAAATTATTAAAAAATTACGTTTATAAACGTTTTTATAATACGGAATAGAAACACGATAAATTAATAAATAAAGTAAAAAAAACCCGGTTATTAAAACAATTATATAAATATTTTAATATTAATAATTATAATTATAATAATTAATAAAAATTAAAATAAAAATTAAAACAACGTATTATATAAAAAAATTAATATTTTTTTAATATTTTTTATTATTATTTAAAATTTATTAAAAACTCGAAAATTATTTTTTAAAAAAAACTTTTATTAAAATAAAAAAAAACATATTATATTAATTATAAAAAAATAAAATTATAATAAAAAATTAAAATTTTTATAATTCGCCGGAAATTATTATTAAATTATAATTCGAAAAAATTAATAACTCGGTTATAATAATATAATATAATTAATATTAAATTAAAAAAAAACATATATAAAAATACTTTTAAATTATAAAAAACTTAAAACGGTTTTTTAATTATTTAAAACTTTATATAAGTTTAAAAATTTATTTTTTTATAAATAAAAAAAACTTATTAATACGCTTTTCGAATTAAAGTTTTAAACGATTTTTTACGAACTTTATTATTTTATTAAAAATAAAAAAAAAAATTAAAAATTATACGATTAAAAAACTAATTAAAAAATATAAAATAATTAAAAAAAAAATCTTTAATAATCTTTTTTTAAAAATAAATATTATTTAAAACCGTTAATAAAAATTAATTTAATTATTATAAATATTATATATAAAAAAATCGTAAAATTAATTAAACTTTCGAATATATATTACACTTTATTATAAATAATAAAATATTAACTTTTTAAAAAAATTATAATAAAATAAAAAATTTATATATATTTAAAAAAATCAGGTTTATTTTTTATATAATTAAAATTATTAAACCGGAATTATTAAACCGGAATTATTAAACCGAACGTAGTTTTTATATTATTTAAATTATTATACTTTAATTTAAACCCCGGTCCGAAAAATATTATAAAATAATAAATTATATATTTAATTATTTTTATTAAACGCGTTATTTAATATTTTAATTCGGAAATAATAATAACTTCGTTATAATTAATAACTTTTCGATTATAAAACTTGTAAGTATATATAATAACTTTATTCGAAAGTATAATTAAAAAAAACTTTAAAACAAGATATTATAAATAAAAAACTTTAAAATTAAATATTATAATTATATTAATAATTATATCTTTATTTAAAAATATAATTAAATAAAAAACTTCGAAATAAAACATTATAATTATATTAATAATTAAAACCGAATTATTTGTTTTATTATAAGCTTTAAAAAAGTTATTTTTATAAGTTATTTTTTCGTATAATTAAGTTTTTAAAAAAAATTAATAATTTAAAAAAATTTAACTTTTACGTTTAAATTAAATTTATATTAATTATATAATTTATAATAATTTTAATTATAATAATTATAACTTTTATAATATAATAATTATATTATAAACTTTAATATTATAAATTATAAGTTTAATTTTTATTAAAAATATTAGTTTAAAATATTATTATATTAATAATATTTTAAATTACTTTTTTTATTATATTAAATTTTATAATATTAAAATATTTAATTATTAAAATTATTATATTTAAATTAAAACTTTAATAAATTTATAAATAATAAAATTATAAATAATTAAGTTAAAATATATATTAAAATACGTATTTTAATAAAAATATATTAAATAACCGTAATAAAATATTTATATTTTTAAGTTATTATTATATTAAAATATAATAAAATATTATTAATCCTTATTTAATTTATATAAAACAAGAAAATTTTATATTATAATAATTTAAAGCCCTCGAAAGTTAATTATTACAATAATTTAAAATAATTAATTAATTATATTAATATAATATAACACGTATTTACAACCGGTTTTTTAACAGTAAATACACGGAGTTATACAACAGTTGCTGCCAGATGTAGTGGGGCTGCAAAAGAAAATATCTTGGTAATCTAAGTTGTGTGCAGTCCTACGGATGTAGAAAATCGCACAGTGCTGTCCTAGATGATCAACTAGGGCTGCGCATGGGTGTTCGTGTAGAATTTAAGGAGCTGGTATTAGATTACGCTGTTTCACAGGCCCGTTTAGCAAAGATTCGTAGGCCACGAAACCATAGTTTTGCTCTGTGCTTTTTTTCTATAGTGTTATCAGCGTGTGCCTCTTATTAAAGACACACAGTCTGTAAAGCTTCCAGAGACATTCCAAAGTCTCAGAGCGCCCTATTTCAATAGGAACGTAGATCCGGTTCGGCCCGCTTAGATTGTGACTTTCCTAGGTTAGACAGGCTTCAATCACAATAAGCCAACACTGTGCTGGAATCAAGACATTTTCGCCTCTCTAATGGAAGCACAGATTGATAGTTGTTGCTTTTGTCTCAGCCGTAGATCTGCAGCAGACTAGCTAAATCTTCAATGAGCTTCGTGAGGGGAATCTTCTCATTCAATAATGCGTTCTCCCTCGCAATGGACTTTAGTCTCGTGAATCTATTCTCGTGATTCTGCTGGATTATATATAAGGGCTAGAAAACACGATGGCTTATTCTAGCCACCAACCCACTCCTGAGCACACCGGCTTTGGGGCTATGCATTTTGAATCTGGTATGGAGACAATGCCTGTCGATCCCCAGGGGCTTTATGCGGCCCCAATCGAGAACAAGCAGGCAGATTTGCCGTCAACACAGCTATCGACCGCCGAACACAGAGACCTCCCGTTTCGCAAATGGGCTAAGAAAAAGATTTTGGTGGTTGCACTGGTGACCGTTATCGTGATCGTGGGGATCGTTGTTGGTGCCGTTGTAGGAACTCAAAAACGACACTCTTGGAGATCCAGGCAAGCGGCCAATACATGCTCATGAAACCTCATTAGTCACTGACAACTATTACACCAACAGTTCTGGAGATAACGGGTCAACCGACGGCACTGGCGATAGCGGGCCAACCAATATACCGGATAGCATAGCGGCTAGCATGACGGGAGTTCCTACATCTGTATCACCTGGTCTTGCCCCGACAGCTATTTCGTGGGGATACCCTCACCTCGAAATATACGCTTTGACAAACAATCAAACACAATCGATATACCGCAAATACAGAAACCAGAATGCAACGTCCGACGACGATTTCGAGCCGAATGAGAGGGGAATGGAGCTCGTGGGAGGAGCTGTCGATGTCAGCAAAGTACCGTCCATTGCGCTAAGCACCCTTGTACGGGAAGATGGATCCTATAATCAAACTGAAATCCATATCAATGGAATGGGCCAAGGTTATTTCAAATGGCATCAGCCAGACCAAAAGTGGGTGAGTGACTTCTTAGTGGCCCGGCATACATCGTTGTCAGGAGTCAGGACGACTTCCGTTGATTTCAAAATGACGGTAACTGACACCTCGTTGTTTTTCAGTTCGGGAATCCTGACGAATGGTGGTCATTTCCAGAGACATCAGTAATGAATGGTGCCCCTTCGGAAGTGCGATACGATCCCAAAGTCGAGATCAGGAGAGTGTTCTTTCTAGCGGAGGGCACCAACGGCCTTGCGGCTTGGTATTTTCTATGGCGCCCCGATATTGCCGAGTGGCCAAAGTGGGGACAGGCGGTTGAGATCCCGGGACCAGACTTGCAAGTTATGACACCCCCAGTGATAGCGTGGAACGGGAACGACACGCGCCTGGACATATTCGCCGTGTCCAGAGCGAATAGCCACTTGCTCCACGCATCATGGGATGCGGAAACGGACAAATGGACCGAGTATGAAGACCTCCATGGCTGCGTGACGACGCCTCCTGTGGCCGTATCGCGCAGACCGGGCATAATCGACGTCTTCGCCCGTGGCGGCGATGGAGGGCTCTGGCAAATCTCGTACGACGACGATGCTGGGAAATGGTCAAGCTGGAGCCGAATCAGTGGCGATACGAAAATATCTGGCCAGCCGGACGTCATATCTATCGACTCTGACAGTTTGGATGTGTTCGCCCGGAGCCCGGAGGGTGCCATACTGCATAAATCTTTTGATGTGGCCTCTAATACGTGGTCGCCTGATGATGGCTTCGCAGTCATCATGGACGGGGGATTCTCAGGCCCTCCGAAGGTTATAAGCGATGGGCCGGGTAGAATTCACGTTTTTGTATACAACGACGACAACCAGCTCGTTGGGAAGACGATGAAATCGCAGGGGAACTGGAATGACCCGATGATACTGGCTGATGTTCCCATGCTCACCTAGATTCTTCAACCCAGATACACATACAATACAGCTGGCTGTTTCTATTCACAAGCTTCGCGATAGGGCCTTCAGCCCTATTCACCTATCTATTCAAGACTTCATATCGGCGCGTGTGTGCGTTCCATGTTAATACCCCCCTAGAACTTCTTGAAGAACAGGATCGTTCACGTCTTTGTCAGCATGATACCGACGAACATGGCTGTGAAAGCTTCGTCAGCACTATCTTATTCTCTGGAAGCCTGGCTCTATTATTTGCCGGGAATGTAATTACTTACTGCTTCAGGTGATCTCGCCTTGTATATCCACGCTTACTACTAGAGCAGAATGGACAGGCGTATTTGAGTAGCACATGGTAGAATTCATAATGACGAACCACGCCGCTTCTCTGCTTGAAGCCTTTGTCACCTTTTCTGTCACGCGGGCAGCCTCTGACAGGACAGAAGTGTGGCCGTTCCGATGAATGAACGGTCGCGTGGGCATTCAAAAGATATTGAGTCTGAAATTTCTCCGTACAACTTTGAAAAGTACAGACAAAAGTGTCGTCTTGTGAGCGCGTCGTGTTGTCGGCGCTTGTGCCACCAGCACTGTTCGCAATGGCAGCCGATGTCGAATTAGATTTTAGACGGCTCTTTCTTCGTTCTTCGAACTTTAGAATGCGAGCAGCTTCATCATCTTCGGCTCTCAATTTGGTGAGCCCTGTTAATTTTTTGATCTCAGACCACGCAGCTTCCCGACGTGCATTCTCACGCTGGTCTTCGAGGCTTAGCTCTGCTGCGAAGTCGATCGGGGATTCTACGTCTCGCGATTGTGTAAGCTCGAAGCGCCAGATCCAATGAATAATTGTCAATGTTGGACGTACCAGTATTCTGCCTCGATATTACGCTCAGAGTTTTGTCCTTCACTTTATTCATAAAATTTGAGGCAAAGCGTTCCACGGTCCCTATGTGACGAATAATATTAACATCAGACTCTCCGAGCTTCGAAATGCTAGGGATGAAAAACTCGGTGTGTAAGCTGAAGACGTCGAGTTCGTCGATAGTGTCCTGGCCCACAAGTATGTCTGTGTTCAGGCCTTCTAGGATGTAAAACTCCAAATCGACTACACCCCCATATGGGGAGAAGCCATTCACATCGCTAAGGTTGCCCACTGAGAAGGAAGCTTTGATAACACCTGACGTGTAGCCAAGGCTGCAGTCGGCAAATTCAAGCTGTTCGAGCCCAGGCTCGATATTAAAAGCTCTAGATCTGGCAAATCCAAGGCTTATAAGATCTAGATCAGACCCAGTATCAGCGCTAGCACAGCCAACGTGGGTATCAAGGCGACAGATAAGGTGTTTTCTAGGCTTCCCAACGCTGTTCACTCTGAGCGCTTGCATGGAAGGAATAATCTGTTCAACTAGACGATCCCTATGCTTGCTTAGAGTCTCGGTTTGTTCTAGAAATTGCATGCCAATAATCACGGGCACGGCAAGGGATTGAAAGACGTGAAAAATGCAGTCTAGAATCGAGACATCTGAGGGAGGCCCGGCGCCAAAAGAGCACTGCGCGGTGACTTGGCCGACAGCTTCGATAATCTTGCCGTTAGCGAGTGAAAACTCCCTTATTTCACGGCCAGAGTCATGGATCTTTAGGCCCAGACGATTAACAAGCTCTAGGGATATAATGTTCTCGTCAGAGCCGCTGTCGGGGCATGTCATGATTTGGACCGCATCCGTATCGCTGCTAATGATTATTGGAAGACCATAGCGCCTTCTCTGTTTTCTAGTTCGACGCTTTGATAACTGGGGATTGAATAACTGTCGGACAGAATTGTCATCATCATCACTCAGTATTAGAGGCGGCGGAGACATTCGCTCCGCTTGAGATGTTACACTCCAACCGAGCCTGAGATCCCTGCGGTTCATAAACGCGTTGTCTTCATTATTCCGATGGTACAGCTTAGCAATGTTATAATCGCTGGCCTTCATGCTATTTTCGTCATTACGCGGTTGGTCTTTGTGCTCGATGTCTTAAAAGCAGCGCTCTTTATAAGTAAAACAAATTAAATAATTAACTTTTATTTTGTTTTAATTATTTTAAAATTTTAAAATTAATTGTTTAATTAATTTAATTAATTTTATTATTTAATTTATTTTAAATAATTTAATAAATATATTAAATAATTTTAAATTAAAATTAATTAAAATTAAATTTTTTTATTAATTTTAATAAAATTTAAAAATTAATTAAATTATTTTATAATTAATATTTTTAATATTTATTATAAAATATATAAAATTATTAATAATTAAAAAATTTAAAAATTAAAAATTATTAATAATAATAAATAATATTAATAAATAATAATAATAATAATAAATAATAATAATAAATAATAATAAATATAAGTTTTAATTAATAAAATATAATAAATTTATTAATTAAATTAAATTTTTTAATAATTTTATTAATTAAATTATTAATATAATATTAAAATTCATATTAAAAATTTATTTATAAAATAATTATAATTATTTATTATTAATTATAAATAATTAATTAAATAAAATATTATTATTTAATTTATTAATTAATTAAAAAATATTAATTAATTTAATTTAATTTAATTATTTATAAATTAAATAAAATATTATTTAATTTATAAAAAATATTATTTAAAAAGTTAAGTTTTATAAAAAAAACTATGTAATAAAATTATTATTAATTATTATTTATAAAAGATTAATATTTAAAATAAAAAAAACTAAATAAAAAAATAAAATATTTAAAAAACGGAAAAATAAACAATTTTTATTTTTTTATTATTATTTGTTTTATATTTTTATTTTTATATTAACATTTAATTTAATATTAGTTTTAATTAAAATATAAATAATAATAATAAATATAATAATTTATTTAATAAATTATATATATTTTTATTTTAATATTTTATAATATTATAAAAATTAATAATTTTTATAAAATATATAAAAAATATAATAATTAAATAAAAGTTGATTTATAAAATTTAAAAAAATTAAATATTTATAATTAATTATTAAGTTTTAATTATTTAATTATAATATAAATTTAAAAAAATATTTAAAACTTTATTTTTTTTATTAATTAAATATTAATACGTAATTAAATTTTATAATTAAGTTTTTTATTAAATATTTTTTTAAATTTATTAATTATAATATTTATTAACGTTTTTTATAAATTAAATATTATTTTACTTAATTTATAAATAATTATATTAAATTAAATTAATTAATATTTTTTAAATTATTTATAAATAATTATAATAAATTATAAATTTAATTATTAATTTAATTATAATTATAATTAATATATAAATTTAATTATTAAAATTAATAATTAAAAATAAAATAAATAAAAAAATAATAAATTATTAATAAATAAAAAAAATTTTATAAATTTATAAATATTTTATATATTTAAATTATATAATTTATTTTTTTTTTTAAATTATTATTTTTATATAAAAATAAAAATTTTATTAAAAAAGTTATTTTATAATTTTATTAAATAATTTTTTTATAATAATAATAATTTTATTAGTATAAAATATTAAAATTATTTTTAAATATTTTTTAAATAAAA
>MU390393.1:0-66437 GCA_022578715.1 Nemania sp. FL0916
AATCGAAATATTTTTTTTACGTTTAAATTTAATACAAGTTTTTTTAAAAAAATTAATATAAAGTTTAAATTTTTAACCGTTTATTATTTTTAAACGGATAAATAAACAGAAAAATTAAATCAAATATTTAAATAATACTTCCGAAGTTATATTAATTACGAATAAAATAATTAATATAAACTCCTATTTATAACCCAGTTAATTTATAATATATTTATAAATAAAAATATAAACATATTACTTTATAAAACAGTTTATAAGTATTAAACAGATATAAACCGATAAAAAAAATCTCGAACCGAAGCCCCCGTTATTAAAACAATCGCTTTAAAAGTTGAAATATTTGTTATAAAAATCAAAACAATATAAACCAAATTATAAACTATATTTTAATTTATTTAACAACATATGTTAGAATATTATAATAAAAAAAAAATTAAAAAACTAATTTTAACAAAAAAAAATAAAATCTATTTGTTTTAATAAAAATAAAATTTAAATATTAATATTCTTTAGATCAAAACGAAACAATTAAACAATAAATTAAACTTTAAAAAGTTTAGATTTTTTAAAATTAAAAAAATTGTTTTATTAACTAATTATAAACTATTATTATTAAAAATAATACGAATTTATTCTATTTTTTATATTTCTTTATTTAAACTTGTGTTAAAAGATGTATTATTAAAAATATAACTTAAAATAGAAACCGATTAAAACATTTATAAAATCGAAAAAATCTTAGATTTTTGTTAAAATAATAATAAATTTAAATACTTTGTTAAATAAAAAAAGTACTTATATATTAATAATATTTAAAAATTTAAAAAATATTTAAAAACTATTATAATAATTATTAATTAGTTTTATTACTAGTATTTTAACCGACTAAAGTTAAAAAAACAAAATCGATTAATAAAAAAACGTTAAACGTTTTTTAATTAAATTTAACGGAAGAAACGTTAACAACCTGTGTTAAAAAAGCCGCTTGTTTTTTTACTACCCGTTTTTACTCCTATTAAAATACCGCTTTTTTTTTTTCATACTTAACACGTTTTAGTTTTTTAATAAACAACAGCCCCCGTTTTAACATTTTTAGACCTTTTTTTTATAAAAGTTCCTCCTGTTTACGAAAACGAACTAAACGCCCCGCTAAAACTTGAAGTTTTTTTTTTACTCGACGACGCTCGGTAATAATCCGTTTATATTCGCGACTAATATCGGATAAATTAAATATTTTAATCTTAGAACCGTTATAAAAACTTCGGATTTTAAAAACATAAGTTAAATACGATTTAAACTTAAAAAGTATAAAACAAAAAAAGTTGTTTTTAAAATAACGAAAATAAAGAAATACTTTAAAACCGTAAATACGAATATATGCCGAAAAAGAATTACAACTTTCGCGTTAATTAAAACGAAGCTTAAAAAACGACTTAGTAATTCGCGATATTATAAAAAAAAAGAAAAAAAAAACATATATAACAAAAAGATTTTTAAAAACAAAAATTAAAAGAAAAAAAAAATCAATATTACGATATAACAAAGATAATTTAATATTATTTAAATAACCCGGTTAAACCCCGGAAACGGATCTTAGTTGATTTAAGATTATAAAAAAAAAAGATTTTAATAGATCTAAAATTATAAAAAAAGAAAAATTTTAATTAATCTAAAATTATAAAAAAATGTTTATAACTTACAATTATTAAAAAATTCTATATAATTTTATAATTTTTTCTATATTTAATCACTCGTTTTTATTTTTTAATTATTAACTTACTTCTTTACTAAGTAATACATTCTTTACTTAGAATTAATTAACTTTTTACTTAGTAACGGGGAGTACTTTGAAAACTTCCCAACGGACACCCACTGAGCTCCTATTGTTACCTGCAAATTAAAACCCCGTACGTACTCCTATATTGTTATATAGGAGGTCCGTTACATTTATATTTAAAATTACAATTTATTAAATAATTATATTTTTAAGTTAATATAACGTAAATAAAATTTCGAATTAATAATTAATATTATAATCCGATATAAAATATAATTTTAATATTTTACGTCGGAATTAATTATTATATTATATTTATTTTTATATATTATTATTATAACCTAACAAGAGGGGAATGGCCCGTTGGCAGGCCTAGCGCGGGGAATAGAAGAGTATATTTCGAAGGATACAATATTAAAGTATATATCGGTCGGGGTACATGATCACGTGATAGCTTACTAGCTTACGGTAATCCAGGTTTATTAACTTACGGTAATCCAGGCTTACTAGTTTACAGTAATCTAGGTTTACTAGCTTATAGTAATCCAAGTTTATTAACTTACGGTAATCCAAGTTTATTAACTTATAATAATCTAAAAGGAAATTAGTACGGAAGAAAATAATTAAAGTTTTTTTATATAAACATTTATTTATTTTTATATTTAATTATTTGTTTTTATTTTTTAGTTTTTAATTTAAAACTATAGTTTAAATTTAGATACGAATATAATTATTAAACTATTTTTAAGTATATTTTATTAAATAAATAATAAGAGTATTATTAGACTTTTTTTATAAATATTGTTAATAATTTTATTATTATTTATAAATTAAAACTTTAATACTGTTTTTTATATCCGATATATTAAAATATAAAAAATCCATAATATTTTAAAAACTTTTTAATTAATAAAACTTAATATAATAAACGGATATAAGTATAAAAGATTTTAATAATAGTAAAATTATTAATAAACTTTTAAAAAAATATACCCCGAGAATTTCTATTATTAATAAAACTAGGAAATTAATATTTTAAAAAACAAAATATTAATAAAATAAAATTATAAAACTAAAAATTTATAAATAAAAAATAAAAAAATAAAAAGTTTAATTAATTATATTAAAAAATAAATAATTAATATTTATTATTAAAAAGATAAAAACAGTACAACTAATCTAAATATTACTGTTATAAGAAATAATAATAATTTAAAACTAAAAATTACAATTAGAACTAATTATACCTAAGGTTAACTAAAGAGACGAGAATAAAGGCGAGATAAACGAAAACGAAAAAAACAAAACAGAAAGTAAAAAAAAAAAAGAAGAAAAAGTAGAACAACTTAAAACATTTAAAATAACAGGTCAAAAGACATTAGTTACTTAGGTAATCTAAAAACCCAGAACTCAGACTTTAAATCTAGCTTTTGTTAAATTACCTAAAAACTTACTATTATTAGGATCAAGCACTATGTCTAGACTACCTGACCCTAAGGGTTTTAAACTAACACCCCTAAGATCGTACAATAGATCAACAGAAGTAGAATCTTTCTTAATCTAAGTTAAATTTTATTTAAAATAATATATAACAACGATTACGAATAAAAATTTAAAAGTAATAATAGTTTTTTAATTTTTAACGGGAATAATATTAAAATAGTTCTAACTTATATTAAAAGACTTTTTAAAAGTATCGTTTTTAATAAAATTAAAACTTGAAATTAAAAAGATTTTTAAAAAGTATAAAAATTTCGAGAAAAAAATAAAAACTTTATTCGGGGATATAAAAAAAACCGAACAAATAAAAAAACAACTTTATCGATAATAATAAATAAAAAATGTTATAAGTTACGTTATAAAATTTAAAAAACTAATTGTAATTTTAAAATTACCGGAAGTAGTTTTATTTTATTTTTTTTATAATAAATTAAAAAGTTAAATTAAAAACGATTTATATAAATAAAACAAACCGAAAAAATTTAACGAATATATTAAAAATACGATAATAATTAACCGACGAAATTTTAAAAAATTCGTTAAAAAAAAAACTAAAAAAAAAAAAAATACGAAAAACGACAAACCCGATTTAAAAAAAGTTAAAATTATTTAATAACAACTTACGAAATTAAAACAAATATTATTATAACGAGATTTGTTTTAAATAAAATATTTTAATTATAAAAAGAAAAAATATTACGTAAAAAAATATCGATTAAAAAAAAAAAATATAAAATTATAAAAAAAAACAAGTAAATATCGATATAAAAAAATTTTATAATTAAAACAAATAAAAAATATAAATATATAATTAAACTCGGAGTTTAAACTTTCGGAATAAATATAATCTGCCCGAATAGAAAAATTCGAAAAGTAAGAATTTTTACTCGTAGTTATAAATATAAACTAGGGCGAAAATTTTAAAAAAAACAACTGTTTAATTTATAATAATACGATTAAAAAAACTTGTAATTATTATTTAAAAATAAAACGTTTATTAAAATAAATCGACAAAAGATATATATATTATATTTAATTATAAAAATACAAGTTATAATATATAAATATGGAAAAACTAACTTTAGATCGGTTAAAAATTATAGCCGAATATAAATATAAAAAATGTTTATTAAAAAAAATTTGTTTTATATATTTAAATAACGAATAATTATAAAATATTAAATAAAAAAGATGTAGTTATAATATTTAACGCGTTTATTTATTTTATAATAACGAATAAAAAACAGAATTATTATTTATAAAATTAAAATCGATTAAAAAAAAAGCTAGACTCGAGAAAAAAAAACGTAAAAATTAGCCCGAAAAAAAACAATATTTACAAAATATCCCGGAATACGAAATAAAATAATACGATTATTAAACAGATAAAGAAATAATTAAAAACATAATAATAAAAGCTATTTTTAAAAAAGAAGTAAAGTTAGAATTTTTAAAACCTAGTTATTAAGAAAACTTTAAAGAAGTTATTTTTAAAATAATCTAGAACGTAAACGGAAATTTAAAACGAAAACGGATAATCTACGATATTTTCCGAACTAAAGAAACTATAATAGTAAAAATAAGTACAACTACCGGACCAGCCCAGCCCGATTTAATAACTTATTTAATAACGGAAAATTACTACTATAATAATACTTTTATAATATCCGAAGATTTTGTTAACTTATTATATAAACGATATTATAAAATATTTTAAACTTGTTATATAATAATAAAATATAAAAAACATTTAATAAAAAAATTATTAAAAAAATAATTTTTTTAACAGATTAATAAAATATTAATAACGATTTTATATTTATGTAAAAAAGTCGGAGTTTTAATTATCGAGTTACGCGATAAAAAAAAAAATATGTTATATTTAAAAAAGAATTTAATAATAAAATAGATCTATTTAATACATTTTACTAGATTTTAATCGAAAAAAACAACAAATGTATATATAAAGAAATTCCTTTTTATAAAATACTATTTAAAATATATCCGGAATACTTTAAAATTAACAAAAATAAAACAACGATCGAAATAAAATATATATATTATATTCCGATATTATATACGATATACAGCGAGAAATTTATATTATATTTTAAATAAATATAAAAAACTAGCGCAAAATTACTATATAAATATAAATGTTTAAAAGTATAATTTTACGATAAAATACCGCGAAACTATAAAAAATATCCGTATATTATATTTAATATAAAAACTATATTAAACGGATGTATATATAATATTAATAAAATTATTTACGAATTATATAAAAATCTAAAATTTCTACCGATATTATAAAAAATATTTAAGTTCTTAGTATTAAAACAACTACCCCGGCCCGGTTAAACTATATAGAAAAGTTTCGGATATTAAATATCGAATTAGTATAAATATATAAACAATAAATATATTAAACACGTTATATTAAAAACTAAAATATAAAAAATTATATTAAAATAAAAAAAAAAAATAAAAAATATAAAAAGTTTTTATTAACAAGGTAATAAATAACCGAAAATATTAAAACTTTATAATAAACAATTATTAAAAAAAATAACTAAATTAAAGTTAATTTAAAACATAATAAACGAAAATACTATATTATAATTAACTCGGGAGCACAAGTAAACATAATTTTTTTAAAAATAATAAAAAAAGATAAAATATTTTAAAAATATAAAATAAAATTATATCGACTTATAATATTTAATAACGAAATATTTAATTATAATAACAGTCGCGTATTTAAAAAAACACAACTATTCGATATTTCTATATAAAAATATAAAAAACAAATTATATTAAATATTATTAACATTTTTAAATACGATATTATTTTAGGAATATTATAACTAAAAATTAACGATTTAATAATTTAATAAAAAAATAAAAAAATAAAATAAAAAACAAAACAACTTTATAAAATAAACAAAAAAAAAAAGCATTTTTTTTTTACTATAGTATTTAAAAAATATTATATATATAAAGAACTATTTTAAAAAAAAAAAAACGAACTTTTAAAATATAAACTATAAAATTATTAAATACTTTTAAAAAAAAATATTAATTACAGTTATATTAAATATATCTTATAAAACTAAACAAGTTAAAAGTATTATAAAAGTACTTATAGAAGAATAAAGCACGAGGATTTTTACAAAAATCGAAATTATTTACCGGATATTTAGTAATAATAGTACCTAAAATAAAAATAAAAAAACTAATATATAACGAAAAAAAAAAACAAATATAATAAACAATAGTAAACTTTAAATTATTAAACGTTATTATTATATTAAATAAATATTTAATTTTTTTAATAACTACGATATAAGAAAATATTAATTAAATACGATAATATATTATGTTCGACATATTAAATAAATATTATTCGATACGTATAACGAAAAAAAAAAATAAAAAACGGTTATACGTATAATTTATAAACTATATAAATATACGGTTATATTTTAAAAACTACAAAATACGTTTATAATATTTTAACATATAATAATAACTATTTTACGAAAATATTTAAACAAGTTTATATTTGTTTATTTAAATAACATTTTAATTTATTTAAATATTTTCGAAAAACACAGATAACATATAAACGTAATATTAAAAATATTACAAAAAAACAAATTATAACTAAACCCGAAAAAGTGCACCTAGTATTAATAAAAAGTTAATTTCCTAAGATTTATAATTATTCTAGGAGAAATACGAATTTAACAAATAAAACTAAAAACTATACGAAATTAGAAGATTTTAGATCTAGCGATTATTAAAAATATTAAAAAAGTTTTTAAATTTATAAACTACGTCCGAACTTTAATTAAAAACTATAATAAATATTCCCGACATTTGTTAAAATATATAACAAAAAAGTATAAAAAAAAAAGTTTTTAATAAATAAAGAAACTAAAAAAGTATTTAAAGAATTAAAAGAAAAAATCACATCTAACCCGATATATAAACTCCCGAACTTTTTAAAAAAAAAAAAATTTAAAGTGGATATTTTAAACGGAATTATTACAAATATATTTAAACAACTAGAAAATAATAAAAAATAACATTTTGTAATATATTATTTTAAAACGTTATAAAACGTTATATTTTATTACTTAATATTAAACAAAGAATTTTTTATAATTATTACAAGATTTAAAAAATAAAAGCCGTTTTTAGAAAGAACTACGGAACTTTTTAAAATCTACTTAGATTATAAAAACCTAACATTTTTTATAACTTTATAAAAGATTAACAAACGATATAAAAATTAAATAGATTATTTTTCTAAATTTAACTTTAAAATATTTTATATTAAAAAAAAAAAGAACATATAAATAGACATTTTTAACCGACGAAAACAAAAAAGATTTAAAATTCTAAAACAAGATATACAAATATTACACCTATAAAAAAATAGAACATTTCGATTACAAGCTATTTTTAAAAACATTAATAACTACTTATAACAAAAAATTTAAAATATATATAATAACCAAGAACTCGAAAAACTATATAAATATAATAAAACTAAATTAAATAAATTAAAATATAAAAAAAAAATATATTTACTAAAGTTAATATAAAACAAGTTTATTAAAGAATTTTACGAACATTTATTACACGGATATTAAAAAATAACTAAAACAGTAAAACAGTTATAAAAAAAGTACGATTTTCTAAGACTTTAAAAAACCGTTAAAACTATTATTAAAAATTATAACGTATATAATAAATTTAAAACAACACGATATAAACTTTATAAACTTTTACAACTAATATAAATACCCGATCAAATATAATATATTATTACATAGGACTTTATTATTAAACTATTACAATTAATCGATCTAATTACGGAAATTAAATACGATATTATATAAATAATTATAAACCGACTTACGAAATATAAGTACTTTTTATTTTTTAAAACAAACGCGACTATTAAATAGTTAATATACGTATTCGTTAAATATTACTTTAATAAATATAAAGTGTTAAAACGAATTATATTTAATTAAAACAAGTTGTTTATTTCTAAATTCGGAAACAGTTTTTTTAAACAAATAAATACCAAGTTTAAATTTTTTATAGTTTATTACTTTTAAACGGATAAACAGATTAAACGGTTGAACTAAACGTTAGAACAATATTTACGAAGTTATATTAACTATTAATAAAATAATTAAATAAAGTTACTTTTTATTATTTAAATCGTATATAATATTTTAATAAATAAAAACATAAATATGTTTTTTTACGAAATAATATACGGACGTTAAACTATTTTAAAAAAACTAAAAAAAACGTTAACAAAAGTACCTATTGTTACAGTAATTATACCTAAAGTTAAAGTAATAGTTATAAAAATTAAAACTTTTTAAACAAAATTACAAATATACTTATAATTCTTTTAATAAAAAATAATAAAATATTATAACAAAAAAAGAATTAAAAGATTAATTTTAATAAAAAAAAATAAAGTTTATTTGTTACGATAAAAACAAAATATTATTTTAAAAATTTTACAAATTAAAATTAAACAATTAAACGATAAATTAGATTTTAAAAAACTTGGTTTATTTAAAATTAAAAAAATTATTTTGTTAATTAATTATAAACTATTATTATTTAAAATAATACGAATATATTTTATTTTTTACATTTTTTTATTAGAACTAATACTAAGTAATATTTTATTAAAAACCTAATTTAAAATAGAAACTAATTAAAATATATACGAAGTAAAAAAAATACTAGATTTTCGTTAAAATAGTAATAAATTTAAATATTTGGTTAAATAAAAAAACTACTTATATTTAAATAATACATAAAAATTTAAAAAACACTTAGAAATAGTTGCCGAAATTATAACTTAGTTTTATTAATAATACCTTAATTAACCGAGATTAAAAACGCGAGATCGGCTAAAAAAGCGTTAAAAACAGTTTAATTAAAATTAGATATAATAATAAAAAACGGTTTAACTGAAACAAAAGCTTCTGTTACATTATATTCTTTTATTATACGTTCTTTTTTTTAAATACGTTTTATTTCGTTTATTTTATTTAACAATTAAAAACTATAGTTAATAAACGTTATAATATAAAAACGAAAGAATTCTTTTTAACAACGGAAGCGGGATAAAAAAGTTAAAACTTTATTAAATTCTTAATAAGTTCGAAAAAGTTTAAACTCGGTTATTTTTTTTTCGGAATATAACCGACGAAATTTTTTTTATAAAACATTAATAAAAGTTAAAAAAACTTTAAAATTATTATAAAAACAGCCGGTACGAATATATTCTTTATAACGCGATATATTTTTTATTATTTTATAAAATAAAAAACGATCGAAATATTAAAAACAAAATATAATTTTAAAATTTACGTTTTTAAAAAAAATAACGAAAATAACACGTTATAATGTTTTAAAAAACGGACCTAACTTTTAAATACGGTTAAACATCGTAAAAACGATTAAAAAGAATATAACTTATAAAAAAAGAATATTATTAAAATAATAATCTTAAAAAAAGAAAAATAATATTACGACTTAATAAAAAAAAAATAGCCCGTTAGTAGGTCTAGCGCGGGGAATAAAAAAGTATACCTCGAAGGATGTAATATTAAAGTATATATCGGTCGGAATATATAATCACGTAATAGTTTATTAGTTCACGGTAATCTAGGCTTATTAACTCACGGTAATCCAGGTTTACTAGTTTACGGTAATCTAGGCTTACTAGTTTATAATAATCTAAACTTATTAACTTATAATAATCTAAGTTTATTAACTTATAATAATTTAAAAAGAAATTAGTATAAAAAAAAGTAGTTAAAGTTTTTTTATATAAACATTTATTTATTCTTATATTTAGTTATTCGTTTTTATTCCTTAGTTTTTAATTTAAAACTATAATTTAAACCTAGATACGAATATAATTATTAAACTACTTTTAAATATATTTTATTAAACAAGTAATAAAAGTATTATTAAATTTTTTTTACGAATATTGTTAACAACCTTATTATTACCTGTAAATTAAAACCCCGATATTATTTCCTATATCCGATGTACTAAGATATAGGAGGTCCGTAACAAATATATCCGGAATAATTCGAAATAATAATTTCGGAAATATTTTTTTTTATATAATATATCCGGATTTAATAAATTATTAAATAAATTTATAAAAATTAATATTAAATTTTTTAAACTTTATAATATAATTATTTTAAATAATAATCGAAATACGGGTAATAATTATCCGTATTAATATATAATAATTTATTTTATTAAAAATTAAACTTTTTATATTTTAAATATTTTAAAATAATATATAATTAATAAAAATTAATATTAAATATTTAAATATTTTTAAAATATATAAAACCGAAATATAAATTTAAAAATTAATAAATATTCCATGTTTAAAAAAATAAAAATTTTTAAATTAATAATTTAAATAAATAATTAAAATTATAAAATCGGTTTTTTTATAAATTTAATATTAATTTTTTAATATTTTTATAAAATAAAATCTTTTTATTAAGTTTAAAAAAATAAATTAAATAAATATTTAAAAATATTAATAAATTATTTTTTAAAAATAACTTATTAAAAATTATTTTTTAATTTTATTATTTTAAATAATAATTTATATAATAATATAATTAAATATATTAAAATTAAGTTTATTTTTTTTATAAACTTTTTAAACTTTTATAAAAACGCGGAATTAATAAATTTTTTAATAATATTAATTTAAAAATTAAAAAAAATTTAATTATTTTTATTAAAGTTTTTTAATTTTTTAAAAACGCGTTATAAGTTTTTTTATTAAAACAATTATAATTTTAAAAAAATTTATTTATTATATATTTTTATTTTTAAATTATAAACGTATAAAAATTTTTTAAAAAATATATTAATCCGTTTAATATATAAAAAAACTATTAATTTAAAAAAATTAATTATTATATTATTAATATTATATTTTAATTCCGACGTTATAATTAATAAATAAACGATAAAATAAAATATTATTTAAATTTTTTTTTTTATTTTTTTTTAATTAAAATTAATTTTTTTATATTTTTATAAAACTTTTAATAAAATATTATATAATAAAATAATATAATCGTTAATTATTTTTTTAAAATATTAAATAAAATAAAAAAATATAAAACTTTAAATTTAAATTTATAATATATATAAAATATAAAATTTAATATTAATATAATTTTATTTATAATATTAAAACTCGAATAATTTATTATTTTAATTTATTAAAATATAATTAAAAAAATTTAAACGAAAATTTAAAAGTTTTCCGCGATATATATAAATATCGATTATTAAAATTCCCGTTTTTAAAAAAAATTATTAACTTGTTTTTATAAATATAATAAAAAATATAAAAATACGGAGTTTATATTATTTTAAATATCGTTTTAATTATTATATTTTTAACGAAAATAATAATTATATTATCCGGATTTATTATTTAATACGTTTTAAAAATTTAATTAAAATAATTAAAACAATAA
The DNA here is from genome assembly GCA_022578715.1 of Nemania sp. FL0916. Classification (NCBI taxonomy): domain Eukaryota; kingdom Fungi; phylum Ascomycota; class Sordariomycetes; order Xylariales; family Xylariaceae; genus Nemania; species Nemania sp. FL0916. The sequence continues at coordinate 11,863 of MU390393.1, forward strand.
TTGCTCGGGTTTATAAAAATCGAATTAATAAAAATAATTAATCGTTATTCGGATTTTTTTATAAATTTTTATAATAACCCGATATTTATTCGGGATAAAAACAAAATTATTAATTTTATAACTCGGTTTAAATTATATAAAAAACCGAGTAATACGTTAATTATAAAAACGAAAAACTTTTTTTTAAATAAAATAATTGTTAATTTTATTTTAACGTTTCGGAAATTATATAAAAAATAAATTTTTAATATTTTTTCGAAATCGGGTAAACTATTGTTTTATATTTAATTAAAATTTTAAAAAATTAAAATTTATAAATCGTATTATAAATAATTTAAAATTAAATATAAAATTAAAAAATTCCGAAAAAATAATATTTATTAATAAATTATAAATTTAAACTACGTTAATTTATAAATATTAATCGAAAATAAAACATTAAAAATATAATTTAAAAATATTAAAACTTTTTATAAATAATTTAATAATATATAAAAAAACTTAATTTAACGCTTGTTTTTTATAATACCGCGAAAATAATAAAAATAAAATTAATATAAAATTAATATTAATATTGTTAATTTTATTAATAAATAATTAAAACGGATAATATAAAAAAATAATTAAAAAAATATAAAAAAATTAATAATATTAAACGATTTAAAAACGTAATAAAAACAACTATAAAAATAAATTATAAAAGTTTTTATTAATTTAATAAATTTAAACGTATTATTTTATTTTAATATATTATTCGGATATAAATAAAATTAAATTTTTAAAAATAAAAAATATTAAAAACAATTATTTTTTATTTAAAAAAATATATAATAAAACGAATAAATTAATAAAAAGTTTAATTATTTTTAATTTTTATTTTTAATTTATAAAGTTATAAGTTATTCCCGGTTTTTTTCGGAAATTATATATATAAATAATAAGTTAATTCTCGACTTTATTTTATTTAAATATATTATTAATTTATTATTTTATTACATATTTTTTCCTATTATGTATTATATTTATAAAGTATAGCATGCGATCTGTTTTAATATATAAAAAACATACCGCTTTGATATATATACATAGTATTTGTATTTTCCCTGCATACTAACACGGAATGGACGCACAAGCCCTGTTACAATACTCACACTTATCATGTAAGGCAAAAGGTCCGACGTATACATGTACAGTTTGTGGCTTATGTAGCTCAGCTGCTTGTATTATTGTGATAATCTAGGTGTTATTTTTCTACTTTACAAGCATCGTACATCTGAACAATCATTGTCTCCTTATTTACTCTTGGGATTGTGTCCAAGGCCGGTGTCTATTTAACTAGGGGCAAATCCTACCTTGAATCTTTCGGAGAGAAGGCTGCACACCTTCTCGATCCCCTTTCCTAAGGGCCTGTGGGTGTTACGATTTGTAGACCCATCGGCTTTATCCGATTGCCATATCATCCTCTGCATTTAGTGTATTAGTTTGCATTTTTGCTGTATAAAGCTGCGCCGAATATTTTTACTCCCTCTAAAGACTACTGTAGGTACACTGACAATTAGATACTACATACTATCATATCACGGATTACTCAATTTGATCATGCCACGTGATTTGTTCATTGCCCTTACATCAATTTTTTCATTGTCAAGCCTGTATGCAACCCGACCCGACCAGTTACCTGTTACCTGGATGCCTCAGGCATTCAAGATTTCCCATATTAGCTTAGTGAGTACCACGCTGTGGTTGACATGTCTACTGGGTTTAGAAAACACCGATCCTATTGTCCCCCTGCCAAGATTTTTCAATAAAAAGCTTCGAAGCAAGATAAAGACAGCCAAAGGAAAGAAAGAAAACAGGCGCACGCTATCCAATCATTAAAGGCGATCATTGTTGACTGGAAGTTTATTCATTGGTTCTTCAACAATGGGTCCCTCGGCCAAAGCCTAATGCGAAACTCAACAATGTCATTGTCAGCATTGTTCTCGAGGCTCTACTGATTGCTCGAGCGACTCGCCCGAAAAACATCCCTTATATATCTGTGCACCTTCCCCCGATATAAGAAACTTTCCGACTTGTTATCTCCCACATTTGTCTTATAAACACCATCTTTCTTTACTCTTACTCACTCTTCATTGCTGTATCATCCGGAATCCTCCCACCAATCACAGCTCCAGCACCGCACTGTTTCATCTCTCACGAATTGTAACACCATTGAACTGCATAGTTGGCCAGCTACTATCTGTTCAATCTATTTGCGGTCCGGTCATCCCACTTGCTTACTGCATTCATTACGCACCATCCTCCCAGCTTTTTTCTTTTTTTGCCTCCATAAAATGTCGACAAAATTGGATGAATCACACCTCCGTCAGAGCATGCTTCGCAGATATCTCTACTGCAGAATTTTTCGCATGGTCGACCTCCAAAAAAATATCCCTTATCACATTGAAATGATCAACAATGGGGAGCAGGCCATCAGGGACGACTATGACATCATCCAGACTTGGTATACGCAAAACCTCGAGTCGTCCATCGACATGATCAGAAATCACATGGAGCTCATCGACCTAGATGAGCTAGATGGCTTTTCTGTACCACCTATTCAAAGGCCTCTTCGCAGCAAAGCGAATGGTAAAGGCGGCAGCCCCGGGTTGTTAAACGAATTATGTCAAGAAGATCTGGAAAAAGCCGATGAAGAGATCATGGCCATCTTAGGTCTAGAGAAGAAAGACGAACTTGAATCATACATGGAACAAAATTTTCCTACACACTCGCCCCCTAGTACCGTAATGCCCGCTGACAGCGACCTCTACGACGATAACGGATTCTATATAGCTCAAGAAGAGATACCTAACAACAACGAAGAGGACCACGACGAACCCATGGATATAGACCCACCCGAACAAGACGGTCATGAATTGTGTCGGGAACCGAGTGCACGATCAGGCCCGACATTTAGCTTCGCGAACGCGCTGTTCTGCTCGCCGGAATCAACAGATGACGGAATGGAAATAGATACCCCCAGCCCTGATGCTGTTGCAGACAGAACCAAGCCGCTCTCATTTCCGCTACGGGTACTCCTCTCCTCCCTCGGCGCAGATCCAGGCATGGAGCCATCCTCGCAACCGGTGACACTCACAGTCGACGAATTCAAAGAGGCTGAAAGGAGCTGGACGGGGGCAATCAGATTCATTGAAGAGACAATTCACCGCCAAGAAGAGAGTTGCGAAGAAACAATCTACCTCGAGACATGGGATCCAATTCAGATGCAGTGCAATTGGCAGAAAGAACTCCTATTCCTCTGCCACCTTACCGAAGCAAAGTTCAGGGACATGTTCAAGCAAGCTCGCGATATTCTTTGGATGGAGGTCAAGATCCACCAACCGCAGAGGACGAACCGGCGACAATGGAAACCTTTAAGAAGTCCGCTCAGAAACCAGTTATGTGTTTGATAGCTGAATTACAACTCGCGTATTTGCGACGAGATTACGAAGTACATTCCGGGTTAGCATCAACCTACTGTATTATTTCATGCCGCACGTATGAACGCCGTGGATATAGTTTTTCTGATCATCGCATTGGGAAATTAGCGCTCCAGTCCCTTAGATATATACCCTGTCACCAGCATGCGAACTTTGAACGAATACAATATTTTCCATTCTTTTCTCTATATGATTTCAATTATTCCAAGCCCAATTACTCCGTCCATGTCGTAAAGTAGATAATAAAATCCGATGGCACACGCGCCGCCATCTACATCTGCGTCACAGCCCAGCTCTTGTCAGGGGTGACAACCGCACCATTCGCGAGTTCAGCATCGGTGTAAGCAGGCCAGGCGATCTGATGGTTGGCGTTGTTGTAGACGGCGAGGGTGGTGAAGCCGTTGTTCGGGCCGAACTGCCCGCTCCAGCCAGCGGTCACGCTGTATGTGCCGCAGGCGGCTTTGTTGGTCAAGTCGCTGTGGCTGGCCGGAGCACCCTTGATAACGAAGGTGCACGGAGTGACGGCCGCGCCGGTGTTCGGGTTGATCCCGAAAGTCCAAGTGCAGGAGGTGTCTCCGGCATTGCAGACTCGTTTGATGCCAGCGACAGTCCAGTTGGGGATTGCGGCAGGGGCGGCGAACACGCTGGTTCCCGAAAGGATGGCAACGATGGCGGTGGTGCTGAATTGCATCTTGATAGATAGTGAGGCTATATTGCGAGTGAAAGTAGTTGGGCAGAGTCGCTTGTCGTGAGTTGTGAGATCAAGGTAGACGTTGATGAGAGTGATGGATGGCTGAATGATGTTCAAGTGTGAACGATGAGGATCGCAAGGCCTCTCGCAATTTATATACGACTGAACTCATCTCCATCGAGCCCTTACCACGCCTGAACCAGGCCCGACCGCTATTCAGACCTCGTGTAATGGTGCCCAGAATCTGACTTGTAGTCTCTGCTTATCCCGTGATATCTTATTACGACCGCCATGCTGCCCATACGAGCTCTTTCACCCAATACCGTACTGATATAGGTTGTGAAGTAAGCCTCTCTGGGGTTAGGCAAGTCAGCTCGTATTCCTGCGATCGTGACGGCGGTTTGCCAAGCCGAGCGGGAGTGCGGAGACGGCGGGTGTCTGCATCAACCCCATGGCTAGTAGAAGGGGTCCCGGTAGTTTTGAGGGGCCAGGTTTGCCTAGTTCAAGGTTGTCCTCATGTCACAGTGTAATGATAGGAGCAATGCCTGACGCATGACTTGGTACGCCTTACAAGAGCTGAATGCGTATGAGCAGTCCGTCAGCTACACGGTTTCTTTTAGGTAAGCGCATCAACTACGGCATGCCCCAATTAGCACTTCTCGTATTCACTGCAAAGTAATTCCCCGCTCTTCCGGAACAGGAATGTTATATCCGTACACTCGAAAACGTATATAGCATAATAATGCGAGGGTTATATCGGCACTAATCATCCTAGGTTAGCATGTTCACTGCGCGATAGATCTTCTATTGTTCGTGTTCTGTTAGGTGAGTTGTAGGATGTAGTGCATACGGAGTACCGGTACCCATACGGAGTATGTTCTATGTGGCAGAATCGATCTGGAACGGGTCGATCAGCTCGAACTACTCTAGCCGTGCCGCCTAACACGTACTAGACGTGCCATTTCCCCATTTCCCCACCGTGTTCTCCCGCCCCCCAGCCCGCTACAGAAACTTGGTGTGAAGCTAAGCTAGGGTTGTATTGCTTAGCTGTCAGCTCGACTAATAACACGTCTAGTACTCAGTGGGTGGTACGGTTAGTGTAGCCCCCTTAACATATCAGCCCGTACAGTCGTGCAACAACGCAACTCCACCAATTAGATTTCAGGCCCTGAAAACGGCGCGGGCGGTCTCTCCGCTCAGTTCAAATCATCTGGAAGACACAAAGGCGACGCGAAAATCATGTCTTTGTATCCGAACTCTGTGACAACGGCCACTAGCCTGCCATCTCGGGTAACATTTGTGTCTGTAGTATCTTACCACTGCTAAAATAAGATGTAAGCAGTGTATCACAAGTGCAACAACCTCTTACTTCTATCTAGAGGTATCTGGAAGTTATGGGGCGCGGACAGACACGATGAGCCTTACACAGCGGCTGCTAATTATAATGAAACATCAACCTCTTATATCACCTCCAATGCGATAGCATTCTCTTCCAAGGTCAAAAGGAAGTACATAAAAATGACGCCACGGAAGTCTTCTTATGCTTACTACTAATGAGCTTCAAAATCAGATAACAAACATTCAACTGGGTGAGCACACGCAGAGGCAAGCGATAAGCGAATTGGATCACGATACGAAGTACTATTATAGTATATCTCATTTCTCGGTTGATTGGGCCGTCACACACGCATTTTTAAGACGACCCGAGTTTGTATAATAAGTTCGGATTATGCACTAGAATAATTCGGACAGGTGACCATGGCTTGTGTGCCAGCAAGACGTGCCGTGGTTCAATCTTCTGGTTGATAGTGTACAATTATTGGAATGTGTCACAAGCATGGATTAGATTGAATATTGGCCCTAAATAAACCCATCGCTCTATCGAGACTCACCCACGACATTAGCTCTGCCAAGTGTCACTCAATCTGATATCCCGCTTCCTGGCATTCGGCTCTCTCCAATCTATCTGATCCATCAGGTGGCTTCGGATTCATCATGCACTCGTTTCTTTATTCCTATGCTCACCACATTTAGTCATCTTTATAACGTTAACCTACTCATCTTGGGGTGTAATCAATAACCTTAACTCTAAACTTTTACTCCCAACGTTAGCGTATTCAGCAACAGGAAAAGTGTATCGAAGTATCCGTTACATCGGCAGCAAGCGAGAATAGAAGAATAGTAGGAAGCTAGTTGATAAGTTGATAGCATTAAACAAGTTGATATATTGAGACCCGAGAATAATGTGATACAGCGAACATCATAAGGAACAATTAGCTAGTAGATTAGAGTATCAATTTCCAATGCGCTAAAGAACGACGCACGTTTTAGGGGGTTGTGCGCCCCTATCCTTCGGTCCAAACTCATATGGAGAAATCCCCCTCACTCTTTACACAAGGAACCCCCGGTATTTGTCTAAGACTCAGTCAATCATCATCATACGCGCAGTGACCTAAAGTCATTACATCGAACTAAACTCGGCTAGTCTCGGGTAATCCCGCAGCGCTAACTTACAGGTTACAGGCCGTGTTACACTGTACGTACAGTACAGTACATAATTTCTTCGGACGCCTCCCACCACTGCAACAATTTTGTTGAACTTATATGTTTGAGAGAGTACGAGCACTTTCTCGGACTCGGCATCAGCGCAGTGCTGCTGCTTTTGATTTAATCAAGATACGAATAGACTTTAAAGCACCCGTCGTCGCTAAGATAGAAACCCACCCAACTAGGTAGAGAAAAGAAAACCACAATTAGTAATTAAAATGACCTTTCGCCGTCAACCCCGACCAGAAGATTGTACCCAGCGCTTCTTGCCGCCTTAAAAAAAATACATATGCCAATGCGAATCTTGAGAAAACTCAACAGTGCCATCTTTCGGGGCTCGATTTCATTTCGAGAACTACTAGTTACGAAAAAAAAAACCAGAGCCTTGCGCTCTAATAATCTTATTAGATGGATCAGCGTAATTTCGATGAAAGACATGTGATTTTTTTATCCTCATTCAGCGAAGTAATCAACATGATAATAATTTGAGATGTGTCTACATAAGATCTACCGATGCTATATTTCTCACTTAGCAAAAGGCAAGGGTTTGGGAAACAGTGCTTAATTTGTATGGAAATCTATGAAAAAAGGAAAAGTCTAATGTCTAAAATCTTCGCGTCCACCTACTAGAGTAATGCAGGTGAGTGCACTATTGATGTTTGAGCAACTTACCCGTAAGCAATCTATGGGCCAGGCATGTGCTTTGTGCTCCTATGAGGAATAGGCTGACAATCTGGTTAGTGTATTACCTACTGGGCAGCATTCTTTGAGGCTGTAATATCTCTCTTCTTCTCAAGCTCGCTCAAGTTCTGCGATCCCCAACCTGCAGCACCAAGTGTCCATAGCGAGTATAAGTTGATGATGCCGTGGAAATAGCTGAAGGCAATTGAATGCGGGATGAACTTCATATCAGATGGATACTTCCAGAAGTGGGGGATGAGTTTCACCAACTTAGTGAAGATGATCCAGCTACCGAGAGCGGCGTAAGCGAGACATGCTGTGTGCCATGAAGCATTGCTCAATGCGTACGAGAGAGTATAAAAAAGCAACCCATCGACGAGGAGCGCTGGGGTCTGGAACTGACCTATGTAAATGTAGTAAAGACCCCGACCCCAGATATGGCGCTTGTACCAATAATCAGTTGTTTTCATTACCGCGATATTCCCCTGCCAGTGGCCACGAGCCCATCTCATGCACTGGTTGAGATAACCTTTCATATCTGGCTCCACTGTTGTCTCAATAGTAGAGCGAGGATCGGGCTGAATAACAATGTTCCACCCATGGTTGTAAACATAGCGAGTTAAGCACTTGTCATCTCCAATATGGACTTTTCGACCATTCCAGTTATCGTTGAGGAAGTACGTGGCAAACTCTTCGGTCTGGATGATTTCAGTGCGATACGCCGCAGTTCTGCCCGATAAAGTGCTAATCGACCCGTCGATGGCGTTCGTAGCGAGGTTGTTGAACACTCGGCGCTCGAGATATCCAATGCCAAGGAAGTTCCAGACATCAGGGTTAGTGTTGCGCTTGACCCGTTGAAGAGGGCCACCCGCGCCGCATTTGGGGTCTTCGAAAACCGCAAGAAGGGTGTCAAGGAACTTAACTGGCCAGAATACATCGTCGTCTGCTAGAACGGTAATAGGAGTGGCGACATTAGGAAGGGCTTTGAGAATTTGCTCCCGCTTATTGAGCTTCTCAACTCCCAGAACAGTGACTGTGAAGCCCTTTTCATGGGCATAGCTAGAAAGAATTTCAACGTTCGCGTTACTAGTGACGATAAGGATCTCGAACGGCGAGCTGGCGGTAATCGAACGAAGGCACTCGATCAATTCCGGGGGACATTTGAAAGTGGTTGGGATAACCACAGTAACGTCCTTTCCGGAATATGTTGGAGGATTCTGAATCGGCTTTGGCTTGATCGTGGTATAGACCGAAACGCCCACGATCGTTCTCAGGTAGCGGAAGGCAAATAGAGTCCAAAAGAGCGACATCTTTGAAAATTTCAAATAAAGCCCTTGGGTCGCAGCGTTGATGATAGTTAACAGTAGTTGCTCAGTGAAGATGTTGATCGATCTAAAGTGAACTTTGTGCGTGTTGAGTGTTGATTCTGATTTGACCTGTTGAACTGGGCTGGTTACCGTCATTATATACAATTGCAAGAACCACAGAAACAAAGCCATCGTGGTGAGGCTGTTAATATGTATGAAGAACATTGTTCAAGATCGTTGGAATAGTTGATTCAACACAGAATTTATGATTAGCAAAAATTTGTTTGGATTGTCAAAGAGTGAAGCTTTTTGTTGGCAATCTCTACTTGTGAGGGAGAAACAACACTATTTATTCATTCATGACAACCACTATGGACCCGTCACTTGATTACAATGGTTGTTGTTACACGGTTGTTGTTTCAGCCTAGAAACGGGCCTAGAACATAATGCATTGTGGTATACTTCGTATTCACGATGTTTATTTCGGATTTCACCGTTTCTTTGTTGTACAAGGTTGTATATTCGAATGAACGTGATTGTGGGATAACCCCTTTGATTAAGAGAAATGCTCTGATTACCCTAGCGCTAATCATCCATCATACGAAGCTCACAGTAACCGCAGATCGCCCTTATGGTTATAGCTTGCGATCTGCTTTAGTATCACTGATACTTCAATATTTGAGAATCATCGATGAGGAAAGGTGAAGCCTCTCATCGCATTCACGGGGTCAGCTGGCCTCTGTGCGGTGCTTTCGCCGTCCACTGGGGATGCATCGTGTATTAGACTGGAACAACTACTGTGTGCCACAGCCAAAACACGGAACACACAGGATGACAGGACTTCTAGCATGTAGCACTCTTTAATTTTTTGAAGGAGCAGGACAGGTGACCTCGAGCCGCCGGCTCGGCGCCGGAGCTAAGCCTCGGCGATGGTGTTCTACGTTTATGCGAGTAGGTATGATACTCGGTTTCTCCGAGATGCACATAGAGCTTCGTAGCCTCGAGTCAGCGAATGAAAAGCTAGACTATCCTTATGTAGCAGCAAGTACCGGAGTATTCAATTTGTATTATTCGGGAGCCCCGATTGGGTTCCTCTATCATCAGCTAGCCGCGAAATTGCCTCTGACTCAAGCGTTCTCCTGCGTCCCTTTCTTAGCCTTCAAGACCCAGCCAACTCGCACCATAGTATACAAAGATATCAGCGGCGTGCCTATAGATCCGATGACTATGCCCAAGATAAGCTTATACAGCTGCGGCGTATACGTATCGGCAAAATTCCAGTCTCCGTCGGGTGTCTTCGTGCCAACCGCCGTGAGCGCGCCGATGCTCACGCCGAACGAAGGTGGGAAGAACAGAAGGAAGAGCATGATGGATCTCAGGACGTTAGACCATATGAACCTGATCCAGTTCCACCATCCCTTGACTTGATGCGGCATCTGGTTCTCCCGATCCAGGAGAAAATACCATCGCCAGAACTTCCCCTGCGGCTCGCGGAAGAAGCCGATCGGATCGACCCAGCCCCTTCGCAGGTCATTGTTGACGACGAAGACCTCTACCAGCCAGGTGACGATGAATTGGGCAAGCAGAGTGAAACTGCAGTCTGCTGCCAACGAGTTCGGGAAACTGAATAGATGCACGCCGGAGGCTTGATTGTTGTACGTGGCTAAAGCTGTGTGAGTGCGAAATCCATAAAGCGCGCAGCGGTAAGCACGTACCGTAAGCTATGCCGAAGTTTATTCCGGATCCTATGATGGCAGAAGTAAGAGAATCGATGGCGAATATCTTCACTTTAAGACGCGTCGTCAAGTGCTCGGCCGGCTTTCTGTAATTGGACCCGTCCTCATTGAATCCGCTGTCGTCCTTAGTCTGAGACTCAACGTGCGCATTGTTATTGTTTTGCGCTGCATTTGACGAAGATTCCATCGCTACTGGTTTTTCTGTCACCGTCATGATGAAGATATATGAGGAGTATGCGATTGCTGACCGGATTCTGCAGGTGAGAAACCACCAGAACAGCACTCGAATTGATGTCGCGTGGAAGATGGGCAGCCCAGCGCAATCTATTGCGTCGACGCAGGAAGTTTTCAAATTGACTCCTGCTCGCCCTAGAACAGAAAGGGTTTCGTGGATCGACGGAATTGACTTATTGGGGACTGGTTTTCTGGGCGTACCAAATTATAAGAGATCTCCCTCAGGGATCCAGAGATTATATAGGGCACTAGAGGTCTTGGTTGCGTTAGAGCCGGCCGTAATACATGGTAGGTATTTGTCAATCCGCGATCGCGTATCACTAGTTCTACGCTACGAAGTAGGACGTGGTAATACCGGCATTCGGAATTAGGCAGCGATACCGTACCATAATTTGGTAGGTTGCAGACAAACATTCAATATCATGGCTTGATATTGATCAATTAGGACGTCATTGACGAGTGAGGCGCGCTGACTTGTGCATACCGGTAGAGCATCATGGGCAGGATTCTCAATTATAGTGTGTATGCGGGAAGTATTTCCGCCAATGTCAGCGAGTTTAGTGCATGAATTAGTTATTCCCGGGCTTACTTATTCTGAACATCCAATTGCAAAACCATAACACCGACTGCCACAAGTCCTACATACTCTATAGACTCTCGGTAATTTCGCGGGAGTCTTATGGAGTACGAGGTCTTCATTGTCATCTCACCGTGAAATGGTAACCCGAGTTCTACATTAGCCTCAGACAATTCTTGTCGATCCGCGCTTACCCAGCAGATTACTCTGGAAATGGAGGCCCTGTCAGTGGGTGAGGTTATTCAACACAAGCAGATAACCGAGTTGCGATGCGATGGATCTCGAATCCTCTGCTAAGCGTCACCTATAGGCCGATGCGGACTTTGGAGCCTGACCCGAACGACTGCTGCCCCTACATTCAGCGCGTCATGAGATCATTATCGACTGTTATAGTCGTTCATTGAGTAAAACCCGCGGAATTGTTTATCTTAACGCTACACAGTTTCACATAATGATAGTGTAAAAGAAGATAATCGACCCGAAAAGCGGCTCAGAATGGTGATAGGTCGGAAGCTCAGTCGTTCGCCGCCGGCACATCGAGCCACTCTTGTATCATTGGCAATTTCACAACGGCACTCTCCAGACCGCTAAGACATGATTCCAGATCTATAGACACCAATTCATCGTCAATGCAGTTCCCATATCGACGCAAATTCACAGATCTAAGGCAGATAATCATCTCAAAAAGATGTTTTGCATGACAGTATATCACCACGGGTTTCCGGACGACCCTCATAAGAGCTGACGCGAACTTGTAGAACGTAGATCACATATTTGAAGCTCATGACCATTTTCTCAATATGAATTTTTAGGATTCAATTCCCAGCAGTATTCATGAAGAGCTACTCTCTCACATACAGGAGCAGGCCAAGGTCATGCAAGATGAGCATAGACTACAGTAGACAGCAACAGGATTATGCATCTTTCGCGAACATACTAGACCATCATGCACGCACACAGGCGACAAAGTTTTCACCTAATCTCTAAATCTGTCTCGCAGCCGCTTCTCCATGTCTTCTAGCATCAATGGTGCTTTGTCTCAGACAACAAGCAGTACATTCTGGGGTGTTCTATATCTTGCAGAAGTCTTTAGAATTTACACAAGGTAGTCGCGCGACCTTTATGATCGGAGGAAGTCCATATAAGTCGGCAAACTTCCAGCTTCCTCTCATCCATCTTCCGAACTATCGTCGGCTCATAGCAGAAACTATCGGACACGCTACTCAGATTGTTGTTGAGTTGGTATCAGCCATTCCTCCAATATGACTTCAACCACTGCATCGATCCAGCGCCACGGCATACCGTCTTCAAGTGGGGAAAGCAACGAGAGTCTGAGGACGAGGCGCAGTTTCGTGAGCATTGAATACTCGGACGGGAGCAAGGTCGTGGTGCTCCGGTCACCTCGCCCTATGTCGTGTTTGAACCCGGCCTCGCCCGCCCGATCACCGTCGCCGCTCCTACCACCATCTAGGCCCGATTCCGACCCCCCAAATGGTGGACCGCGGGGCCGGCGACATGGCCGTCCAATCTCGATGCCCGCACAGCCGAGTGATCATAGCCGCAGCGCCCACACGCCACGGCCGAACCATAGGATAGCCCCCGGTTCCGTGTCCGCTCGCCAGTCAGGTCGTGAGCGCCTACACACCCATGCGGAGATTCGTGCACCTGGACATAGGAGTCACAATGCCGCGTTGAGACTCTCCGGCCCGAGGCCAATGCATCCAGTAATTCGACCAGTAGAAGACGACTCGGAGGCGACAGATCGCGATGGCGAAGGACAGGGAAATCAACACAAGTCCAGATCCAACAGTCAGGAGAGAAGACGTAGATTTCGACAGCTAGCTCGAAATTTACCATCTGAAACATCTAGTCGCGCTATACGATCATCGTCATCGAAATACAGCTCAACTCCCCAACACGAAGGGTCGTCCAACCATCATAATTCGTCTCTGCAATCAAACAGATCTCAGCACGATCTCGACGCTGACAACGCCCCCATCGTACCAAGACTATACACCCCAGACTGCAACAGACGGCGTAGTGTACGAAACCCAGTGGCGGGGGCTCGAAATGATGTACATAGCTTGGATTTCGAAGAGACGGCGCGCTATTCTATTGAGGCTGTTATCGGACGACACATGAGCCCCATCTCCGGCCCCCGAGAGCACGGAGATGAGGAGGTGCACGAGGAGACGATTCGCCTCAAAGTTCGCGAGATCCACTCAAAACCGGTCTACAGCTATACTGCGAATGCAAGAAGTCACTCGAGAACGGGAACTAGGTCAGCTCGAGGGCGTGAAGATAATCGGGATATTACTGGCCCCAGAATTGTCGATGATGAGACGGCCTCGGCGGACTATCGCTATACCGGGAGCGGAAGCATTCTTCGAAGCCTGCGGCGATGTTTCCGGTTCTCGTGTGGCGTATTTGGACGTGGTAGGGACGACAGGATGGACGAAGGTGGGCTGCGATCTAGATCGCGCAACAGACGAACGCCATCGCATTAAGGTACAATCTGCGCGATCCAAAGATACGAAACGGAAGATAATCGAGAATCAAGCACAACTCCAAACATTTGATTTGAAAACTCAGGCGTCGCACATTCAAAACGTCTACAACTTTTGGATTGCCAATTTTGCCAATGCATGCATGCAGGCGGGTATCTTTTTTTGCTTCTTGCATGCGGAATCAACATGAACTCCTAGTATTTTGTACATGATAGCAAGTCAATCAGAAATCAGAGTATCGGTACATCAGGGTACCAACACAAACTGTGGTAGCATGGACGCTATCGTTATCCTCATAACTTTTGAAAAACGTATCTAAATATCTCCCGGCTCTTGGAAAGGTTCAACAAACGAAGTCTCTCGTTGTCAAGATGAGCCGAGTCGGATGCCTGTCCGCATGGGAGATGTGCTGCTGGAGCATTGAATTCCTTTTCAAGAAATCGTATCGCAGGGATGGAACCGCCTTCTCTGATATAGAGCGGCCGGCCCAATTTCGTGTAGTTTCCGTTCGTGTGGTTCCCATTCGATGCGGACCCATTTACACCAGCTGTGGGCGCCGTTGAGCGGAGGCTGGATCTTCGCGTAAACAGAGGATCCCATGCTTTCAGTATCGCTTCCTCTAGAGTGCGGAATATGTAGTCACTAGGGTCCCCTAGCCATGGCTCAGCTTGTTCATCTATCTCAATGCTGAGATGATTATCAGAATCGAGATTCCTGAACTCCTGTTCCAGAAAACGAGTGAGGGAGCCAGTAACTTCCTCCACTTTTTGTCCAGGGACAAGTCGAACGCTGATCTTCGCACTCGCATGGCTACTGATCAGACTTCCGTCTGGGCCGGAGACTTTTACTTTATGATGCGTCAAATTCGGTTCCCGCCATCTTGCCATGAGATTTGCTTTGAGAGTCTCGGCAGGAACGCGGGCTCTGCCATTGCCTTGTTCCATAAGTACCGATAATATGTCATCGTACCGGGCCTCTTCTTCTGCTGTCAGAGGGAGAATGTCATCATAGAATCCGGGTAACATGACATGATTCTTAGGGCCTTTCAGCTTGGCTAGTAACATCATCAAGTCCGACAGCGGTTCGTTGACCATGAAGGACCCATCGACACCGGAATGAAGATCTGGGTTCCTGGATTCAACACACACAGTGGCGTGCATAACGCCACGTAAACCATATGTGAGGCATGGCGTCTCGTCATCTAGCCAATAACTGTTGGCTAGGAGGATGTAATCGATATGGCCGATACGATCTTTATACTTGCGTATAGTCTCTTTGAAGCCTCGTGATCCAGACTCCTCCTGTCCTTCGATTAGGAACACGATATCGGAATCCAGGGATTTCGCCTGCATTAGATCCGTAACGGCGTACAATGCGGCCATGATGGGCCCCTTATTATCACTGACACCGCGACCGTAGAGGTACCCATTCAATCCAGTAAGCTGGAATGGATCGCTTTCCCACTTTCCCTTTCTGGTATCCGCAGGAACAACGTCGTAGTGGCCGTAGAATAAGATTCGTTTCCGGTTACCAGTGGGCAACGCCTTGCCACTGAACTTCGCGAAAACGACGGGGTGGTGAAGCTTGTCATCCGCACTCAACATTCCTACATCGCCACCCAATTTCTTAAAAAGAGTTCGAAGGAATGAGGCGCCTCTGCGACAGTCTTCAGCATATTCGACGCGGGAAGATACAGTCTTGTAGGAGACAAATTCGCGCAACGATGTGATCATCATATCCTCATTTTCTTGCGGGATGGGTTGTTCTGGAGTGGATTGGCTTGGGAGTAGCCAAACCGCTACGGTATTGTCATTGGCCCCCGATATATAGAGCTCTTTGCCATCGTAGGTGGTGACGGCGGAAGTCAGGATTTTGCCGTCGTGAGCTCGCCACTGAGTCAAGCATTGATACTTCTGGCTAACATCTTGTGATGCTTCTGGCTCATATTTCCCGTAGTGTGCCGTGCTGTATTTCTAAGAGCGGAATGTCAGCAGATGCAGAGAGGGTCAGCCCGGGAGCCCATGGAGCAGGCGACTTACACTGACAGTGCCAGAACGAGCGGCACTCCAAAGATAACCCCAGCCCATATGAATTGACATAACATCCCCCTTGTGTGCCTTGATGGCCCTCAGCTTCTGTTTCGTATCGAGGTCCCATAGCTCGATGATACCATCCAGCTTCCCGCTGTATAAAAAGGAGCCGTCGACGGATATCGACATAACAGAGTTGGCATCATCTTCGCCGAGGACCATGATTTCCTCGAGCCCGGTCTCATAGCCATCCGGGCCAATGTCCCTGCCACCTAGTTTCCAAGCTTTGATGGTACCATCTCCACCGCCAGAAATCAAAACGTCGTCGTCTGGCTTCGTATGCGCAGTGGCACTGTTCGTGATGAGCATGCAGTATACATAGCCAAAATGTGCAAACATTTTGTTTGCCCTCTTGTCGGTCTCGAGGGCAGTGTGAGATCTGGGGATCAGCTCGTAGCGCTCGTCGGTAGGCCGGGGCGTGCTGGCACCACCACCAACGGCCCTCGAATCGAAGAATCGATGGTTTCGACGGTCGGGATGGCTCGCAGAGTCGCTGGAAACGCGCCGGCTCGGATCGTTCAAACTGACCCACTGGATCGAAGTGTTCTGAGCGCCATAGTAGACCGTCTCGTACTTGGAGGAGTAGGCGACCGAGAAGATGTCGCCGAAGGAATCGTTGGTGCTATAAATTTCGTACAGGCGATTCATAGTCTTAGGACACCAAACATTGACGATCGGGTCACTGGCACTGGAGAAAAGCAGCCGCCGATCTTCGGAGAGGAACAGGCTCATGATACTGCGCTTGTGGGCCTGGATGCGGTGGACTGGCTGGAAGTCGCCCAGAGACCAGACGAGTATCTCGCCATCCTGCGTGCCGGCGTATATCCTGTCATCGCCGACAACGAGGCTGAGAACGGAACTATCGTGCTTGAGGGTGTGGGCGAGCTGGGGAGCGGTGTGAGGAGGAACTTCGAGGATCGGCGATGGCGCGGAGACGACTGACACTGGTGGCATGTTGCCTGTTGAAGATAATAGGTTATTTGCGATTTCTATGAATACAGGAGTTATGCATTGCTGGCGAATTGGAACAGAGGCGCGTCAGGAGAAAACAAATGCTTAAAGTAATTGGAAGGTTGAAGTGCTCAAGACTGTGCTGGCCTATCAAGAAATGTGGTGTGACGTGATAAGAGAGCGTTGTAGTAGAGAACGGCGAGATATGCGGAGGTAGTGTAGCATTGCTAGGGCCAGGGTGCATTAGGGTGGTGTCAAGCTGTGGGGAGCGCCGCGAGGTCCCGCCCTGTAGATCCCTTCAGGTCCTGCAGAAGGAGCGGCTGCTGTGCCTGATCGCCTATAGCACCCGCCTAACCCACGCCAATAGAAGACCATGCGCTGATGTCGCCAATGACTTATTGGTGTTGGGCTTCACCGAACAAACACCAAACTGCTTTGCCTCTTCTACCTGGGTAGTTCAACCCTGACCAATGCTGCAGGTGCGGAGGAACGACGTATGTGCAGAAAAATGACGAGCCATGATGAATAGGCATAAATGAGAAAAAGATCTTGCCCTCTCCCATGCTCAGAAATAGCCAATTGACTCGCGCAGCAAGATCGTGCATCCCAACGGCACGGCTTTGGGGTTCAATTGAATGATTACACAGAATCGAAGCAGTAAACTTACCTAAGTCATGACTCATCTCTTCGACTGGCGACAGACCTTCGTCTTCCACCATTTCGTCCACGGCTTGCTCAGACTCCATCTTTTTACAGCCCGTGCAGCCATTTTCCGCCACGGTAGGCCCAACGGCCATAGTGAAGCTGGATTGAGCAAGCTGTACCCCAAGTCGTCAGTAGACCTGGTTAAAGCTTTCGAGATATTGTTGATGACAAAATCTCGCAGAGCAACTAAGAATGGAACCATCCTTTATATATTGTCCGATTCTGCGTCACTGGCAAGTTTTTTAAGGCCAAGGGCGTACAAGATCTACATGCATGCCTGATTGGCCCATGTCTCAGATATGCACGTTGCAAAATGGGGAACTGCTCACAAGACAAGGAAGCTTACCTGGATTATCTAAAAAATCAGCTCGCAAATGGCGAGCTGACTACCGTGTAACTTGTCTGTCAGGATATCAAGAGCTTCGGCTACCATTGCCCATGAACTGAGCGGGTATCGGTCGGAACCAGTGCTTCCATCTTTGTGAATTGGGTCACATCGGCCTGGTATAAAAGCCCCAGAGCTACAAGCTATGGTTGAAGCCGTCAAATTGAGCGCCAGGTACCGTATCAACTACGTTCCCCCAAATGCTGACCAAGGGTCACTTGAGTAGGCACGAGAGCTGAGTCGTGTTCGTAAGACAGCCAGCTCTTCTCCAATCGGAATCACTCTAAAGAAAGCCGAAATCGGTAGTTTCGCAGATAACAGATATGTCCCTCTACGCGGACATGAAATGGGATGAGAGAATTGATGACGGGATTGACGAGACGCATGTCGTCAACAAACCTGCCGCTTTCTTTTTGTCCAATATCTCACCACCTCAGGCGCAAAATACCAGTCGAGATCGAGTTAACTTGGAACTTCTCAATACCCGGTCCTCCCGCGTGCAATAGCCTAAACCTAGCTAGGTTAGATGGCATGTCTATACGATTTTACCTTGACGCCTGCGTTCCTGGATGTTATTCTTTGAATAAGCTGTACAATACCTATTTCTTTTGATGGCTTACTCAAGCAGACTAAAATACGTCGCATTCAAGCCTAGCAGATCAGGGGGCGGGTTTTTTAGGATCTGCTATGGCGAACAGTAGACATGTTACCCGGTAACACACCGGTAATAAACTTACTAAGTCTCCGCGCTTTCGAATATTACCCTTTTCAGCCCCCAGGATGGGTATGGAATCCAAGCTTGGCCAGTGCATAACCTTTCCGAGACATACGGAGGTATATCTTGTTCAATCTTTCCTCATCAAGTAGCACCGGTAGATGATTACCCCAACACCAGAATGAAAAAGAGGGACCAATAGCCTTACTTCTTACAGCATATGATCTCAATCTCAAAAATCAGCGGTGAGTTAGAATACGATCAATCATAGTAAGCTCATACTTGCTTGATCAGATCAGGGTTTTCTACTTGTAGGAGTATTGATGTTCCTTGACGCAGAAGTATCAATTCAGCGTATATTCTTACAAAAGTTGAATGGCAGAAGGGAGTGCACTTTACATGCAGCCTGGGCTTAGGAGGGGCGAACCCGAATGGAAAACGAAAAGCATGAACATAATGAACACACGGAGGCCGGCGCACGGCATCTAAAGGCTCACTCTCACGACCGCAAATGCACAGAACCGTGCTCACGTATGTCCCTTCTAGCATTCTCACTGCGAAACATCTATAACAGACACACCCCGGGTGCAAGTCACTTAAATCGCCCGAAATCGATGTACTATGGTTGCCATCATGCACAGTTGAAAATTAGAACTGTCAAACGTAAGAGCTCAGACAGGTTCTGATTACCAGGACGTCGTGCTACTCACACATGAGCTGGGGCATATGAGAGAAGACGGGGGCTTTCAGACCGACTCGCATACGGACGTTTGCTACCCGACACTCATGCATGTCGGCTCGCCGTGTTAAATGCAGGGACATGTTGAAGAGAATGATTACCTAGGTAAGTAACATGTCCCTGCAGCAAAATAGTGTATTAATGGCGACAATCCAGTCGGGTGTCGGTCTAAAAGCGGGATGATGCCGACCCGCCGTCTTCACTCACCCCGGCGTCGCGGCACCGCGTCGCTGAAGAGTAGGTGGCTGCATCCCGAGGTCATGGACAGCAAATCTAGCTTATGCACATATCCCTACCTTTTCATTTGGATAGTCATTTAAGCATAATACGCTAGCTCAATTTAGTAAAATTCCCTACCGTTAAAATCCCTAATGCCCCGGTTTTCCACATCAGTCTACGAATTAGGTATTTATCCCAGATGGTGCCGAAACAGCAGGCCTCTTGTTAAAGCATTGAATTGTTAACATCTACTTTTTGGAAAAATACTAACACATGGAAAATAGAGACCGAGTAACTGTACAGAAAATGCAAGATCCTCATACCCCTAAAACAAAGTAGCAGTTATTAGATAGCTATAAGAAAATCAGGTGAACCGAGCTGTGTCCATCAGGTGATTAGTATCCAAGAAGTCCTAGGATAGGTCTGTCATAGAATGCCCCCAAGTCAAAAGTATACTAAATAGGATCAAGGTACTATTTAATACATGACAGCCACCGGGGGCCGCATAAATTACTATGAGAATATACCGGAACTCAAACAATTTAACAAACTCCTTCCGAGACGAGGAGTAAGGGCACGAAATCAAGAGTCGTTAATATACCTACGATAAAAGATACAGTGCTGTAGCTCTAAGCTTAAGACTTAACTCGTGAAATTCTACTCCTGGCCGTTGAGGGCAATAATTACACTCGATCTCGGCTTTCATTAGTTCACAGATCAAAGAATAGGCGCAATTAAAATGAAGCGTAGCATTGTGTTTTCATTTATATCGCATACTCGAACGTAAGTCAAGTACGTAAAATAGTGTGGGTTGACGCTTCGTGGTAGGTAAAATAGCACTCTAGTAGGCAGCTATCTCTGATGGTAGGGTTTGGCACCTTGACAAGACCTGAATCGTAAAGGGAGGGGGAAAAGATGGAAAGATCTCAGACGTCTAGCCCAAAATATAGGCAATACGAGAGCCAGAGGCTCCTCCTCACGAATAAAGCCTCGCGCAGTGTCAACTATCCTATCAGGACCCTCCGACTACGAGCCACGTGGCGATGTTGCCAATACGGTCCGTAGCCCTGACTTCGTTGTCATTGGGGCCTCCCTCTAGAAGAAATATTATCAATCCTCCATTCAGCTCTTGAATAGTAGTTGCAACTTACCAGTGAGTGTAACAAGAGCATCTCTTGGGAAAGTCATTTCATTCCTCAATCCAAACGTCTTGGGCGTTGGATTATTGTTTCTGTAATGGACTGTGACTCTAGAGCATTCTCCAGCTACAGGAGAGGTAGAGGGTGCATATTGGGGAGGTGGTCTGCCCCAGCAAACTGAAGGTCGACCCAGACGACAGCAGCGTGCATTCGAACATCGACGTGATTGTCGACGAATCTGACAGTAGCCATGGTGAAGATGGGAGAGTTATCAATGTTATGGATGCTTGAAGGCGTTCAATATCGAAGACGGCTAGGGTATGAATCAAGGCTGGAAATCAACATGGGCTGGTGAGGCATATTTATACCCACTGAATGTGTGATTGACCACCTCGACGCCAAGTTGAAGAGCATAACCCAAAGGGGTGTGTTGCGGCAAATATAACCCCAACTGGTCGTTGCGGGCGTGATCTGCATGCATAGCCACGCGTGCACTTTTGCTAACCTTGTATTGCTACCCAAAGTTGTGCCATTGATGATCTGATCGTATTGAGCTTCTTATCTTCAGATGCGCAATGTGGTGCGTTTTAAAGCAGCGGTTAGCCGGGACTGGCAATGTGCTCGCCTCGCGTTTCCAATACCATAAAGGGTAACCATGCAAGCCTGCCAATGTACAGAAATATGAGTGTTCTGAAGACTGCAGGATAAAAGACTGACAAATATAATGAAAATGCGCTCAAATTAATCTATCCATGTGATTGGTTGCTTCGATTTATTGTCTGGGCCATCCTTTTTAAAGCAAACCAAATCTCCTAGAACTGTGCATTGTAGGGTTACAGAGCATTATGTTTTCCATTTGCGTCCCACAACACACACATTCATTCGAGCTATTAACTGAACAGTCTCGAAGCCTCAACCAATTTTTATCTGGGCTAAACGACGAATCTGTTAGGAAAAACTTCCCAACCAACAATGTTCGATCCGGACGACCCGGGACTCGCAGCCCTGTGATGAATAGCCCATCAGTCGTCCGCGATGCGCTGGATTTGGGTAACGGGTCTTTTTAATCCACTAGCAAGAAACTGAGGTCAATTGTGAGAGGAAAGACTTCTTGGAGAAGGGTGTGTAAAGCAGTATGCCAGCCAACAGGCTGGCTATCCGGGTTTCGCGATATCAAATGCTAGATTATCGTTTGTGGCAGCAGGGGCGAATCAACTATTACGATACGACGCAACCCTCCATTGGGTCGAGAAGATCTCCGAGCTGCAGTTTGGACGAAATGTCCTAGACGATAAGACCAAATTTCTAACCCCTGCATGTCAGGCGTTTCAGGGAAAACGCAAAGCGAAGGCGACGCGTCCAGACTCTAGAATACTCAGATACATCCGTATATGAAAATTTAGATAGCCTTTATATCTCATGGTAGGTAATATGATCACACTGTATTCACCTACGCATCAGCACCTCTGATTTGATTTTATTCTTCTTCCATGAGAGACAGCAATGTATTTCATAGTTCAGGAACATATACTATCCTAGGCTGCGAGACAATGACTGCCCAACCTGATTATTTCTAATCAAACAATGTCCCGTTGATAATGGTAGCGTATCGATAGCTTCTGGACGGGATATATTAAAGCATGTCGATTATTGGTTAGTTGCTATCTTGGTCGCACTCGGTATTGGAAACTATAGCCGACTGTGTCTCCAATATGTCACCGTCGTAAATACAATGCATATGAAGGACATCATGTCTGCACAATCTGCCATAAGTCTAGAAACAAACTGGGGGCAGCTCACCCTGGCTTGCATGAGGATATCCGTGCGCTGAACTTCGAATTGGCCTATTAACTTAATCCCACTGACCCCGTGCTTTCACCTACTACTTCGTTATCATGGTCTGAAGTCCAGCTTCTAAAGCTAAGGTAATAACACGCACATGTAACACACGTAACACGCTCGTACAATTCAGAAATACGCACGTACACAGTTGCAATACACGCGGAATGGCTGATGTGTCTAGACAAAAGATGTAGATCATTGACAGAAGATGAATATGAATATAGAATGCTAGGAGTCATTTAAACCTGAGGTAGTCGTCTTCGTAGGTACCGTGCACGGATACCTTCATACAGGCCGGAGTGGGTTAAGTAGGTACCTACTTTCGGTTTGTAGGACTATTCATCCGCCATGGTGTTGCTGCTATTGTCATAGGGAGCAGGGTTATATTCGGACATGATCATCATTGAGTGAGTCAATTTAATCTGTAAGATCGGAAGGATATTCAATCCGCAGAGCCGCAAAATGAAACTTCTGCTTGATCTCGTATAGTAGTGTAAGATCGGAAAGACATTCAGTCCGCAGAGCCGCAAATGAATCCACTGCTTGATCTAGCCCATGTTGTAAATTGAAGGATCACGCATCGCTGTAGTGGGTATACCCAACCTAGCTCACGCCCAAATCAGTTGACTAGCGACCTCTTGGAAGTCATTAGGCCCTAAGCATGGATTTCACAACCCCTGCAAACCACCAGCCTATGGCACTTTGGCGAGTTCATTAAATGGAAACGCCGATACTTCATGTGGACTGTCGAAATAGTCCATGTCAACCGTAAAAGCTATAAGTGAAGGTCGCCTCGAATACTAGAGGGAATACAGATCTTACCTAACAGAGTAGGTCTCGAGAGGATGTAGCCGGGATTCGCTGATTTTATAACGGCGAGGTACCGTAGTAACGCGCAGAGAGAACGTCATATTTGAACTAGAAAATCTACTTCGTATACTTCGTATACATACGTATCAATATTTACTTAGCCGAGACGAACGAATTGGCTAGATCGTCTGCATGTCAAGACCATCATTATTATTGGTACAGCAGTGCAATAATTTCGGGTTTGAAGTGAATGTATCTTATAGGACTAAGCATCACAATGGTTTCTTTAACGAGAAGAGAAGCTTCTATATTGTACTATGCTTTCTATCGCTAAAATAGGGATGTGTCATGGGGACTTGTGACAGAGTGTATAGAAGTCTGTCAACAGCTAGATCGCTGCGAGGATAGTGTAGGTTAGGGCTCACTATATAGTTCAATTTGACCCCTGAGTCTCCCAAAAATCTCTTGGGGATCTAACCAACCTCTATCTACGCAACATGGTGACTATAGCCACACTGGTGTGAATCCTTTCCCAACAGAATACCCCTTACTCTCATGCTTCGTCCTCGAAGCACCAAAGGGAAGTCCAAAACCGAAGCTCTCACCACTGCACTCCAATAGCTACAACCTAGTCATAGCCTCGAAGTCCATAGGCAAAAGAAATCACACATATAGTTCACTATCAGACGTAGTGCTACGAACTACAATCCCGAAAGGCAACCACTATCACTTCCTCAGACCACTGGATCCGACAGTGCCACGCTCGCAAGCCGTAGCCTCGCTGCAATCCCGAAGGCCCTACGCGAAGTTCAAGCTCATGTCCGAAAACCAACGCGTACGCTCTCCAATCGCAAAAGCCAGATCGCAACTACGAAGCTCGTGGGCCAAAGTCCCTGATCTCGAAGCCCTTGGGAATATCGATTCATGCAGAGTAATTATGGCCGGAACCACGACTCTCACGCCCTGCCACGGCCTCGGTACAGCTTCGAAGCGTGAGCCAAAGCCACCATGTCCTCACACGAACCAAATGATCCAAACACAACCCGAACCGCGCAACAGCCTCACAATATCTTCGCCGCGACCGCGAAACGCGTACACCGAATCCCACAAACCCTCGCGGCCGAATAACCCTACTATAATTACAGCTCAAAATACAGTCCACACAAACCAGACGTAACCTTCACGAACCGAACACGACCAAACATAGCCTTAGCTACGCAATAAACACGCAATATCCTCGAAAAGGGTACAACAACGACCGCATGCCTTCGTAGTCGAGCAGTAAACGGCCCAAAACATAGCCTATACCGACCAAATGAGTCAAACACAACCCACACGAACCGAATAAGTCCCATACAGTAGCGCAAACTTCCCTAAAGCTTCACCGTGGCCTCATCACAACATACAAATAGCCACACCTCGAAAAGATTTTTGGGGGGTGGCTGGGTTGTATGTGTTGTTGTGTCGTATTTGTTGGGTTTGTTGTTGTTTTGCTTCGCTTCAGCTTCACTGCGCTGCTTCAGCAGACAATCTACTCCGCTGTATTGCGTAGCTTGTCTACTTTCGTGTTTCGCTCGCCTGGCCACACTGTTGCGTACGTACAGGTTGGTCTGAACCCCACGATCTATTTGGGAGGTTCGGAATCTAAATGATCTATCTATTGAGCCCTAAACTAATCCATCCTGGCAGCGATCTAGCTATTGCCAATTGGCAAACTTCGATTCACTCTGTGATCAATCCCCGTGACAAGATATCATTTGAAAATATAGGCAACTAGACTGCAATTGCATGTACACGACTCTATCCGGCTACTCTGAGGCACCTAACTTAGGTTAATGTCCATCTGCCTACTCCCAGGATACCGACCAAAAGATCTGCTGAGCCAGGTAGAAAAGCAGCAAAGCCACAGACAAGTAACTACCAAAAAGCTGGTTGACGAGTTCGCGATAGGGTAGCTAATAGGTTGCCGAATGAACTTGTGGATAGGGGCCACGGGGTTAAGGCCTTAATAACCTAAGTATGCTTGCCTCAAGGTGGAGGAGACCTCTTATATCCCGTACAATGAACAGTTTCTGAGAAAAAACTAGCTAAGCTGGCTGGAGAGACTAGAGTCGAGGGTAAATTGCACCGTCAAAATCAGATGCTGTTGCGGTCTATATAACGACCAATGATTCTATCGCTAATTATGCTATATCAGGAACAATTAATCTAGAACAGCCTATACAAATGTAATAACTAATCTATTGCGCGAACTTCTCATCAAGAGCTGAGCCAAGCTCAGAGTCATCGTCATCATGCCAGATCTTCATAGCGGGCAATCCATCATCACCAATCCAAGCCCTGAACATGCCGCTGCAATTATGGTCCTGGAGTATTACCGACTGCGAAGCCAGTACAGCTCCGGCCTTATCCACAGTGACGGCGCATTCAATGCCAATCATGCCGCCCTCCCCTTCACCCGCTTTACCCCATCGCGCTCCAGCACTCTTCTCGAGCTCGCCGCCGCGTCCGGCAATGCGGCTCACCGCTTCCGACGAGGAGACTCCGACCCATCGCGCAATAGCAGCCACTGATCTGGCCGCAGATACGCGCAGGAACGAGTCCCCGTTTCCTGTGCCCGACACCGCAGTCGACCTGATGACTTCTACATCGCCACTCCGTAGGTTATTCCGCTGGGACGCCCGCGAGGGCGGTAGAGGGCTGTAGATAAACGGAGTCGCTAAGCAATCAGCGAGGAATCCGCGCAGCGTCGAAGAGAGTTCCACAATCGGGCCTGGCATGCCCAAATACGCCGTCAAATTCCCCCACGCGTCCTGGTTTCCATTCCCTCTTTGATCTGCTTTCTCACTCCACTCTTCAGCCCAGAACCCCGCGCCCGCAACCGGTGTGTCGCCAATACGGCCGGTGAGTTTATTCGTCATGCCTCCCGTGCTCGTCGCGACGCACAGGACGCCGTTAGAATCCAGCGCAACGGCACCGCATGTTCCCTGGGAGACGTATTCGTCGACGCTCCAGGACGCCTTGCCCTGTCCTTTTTTCTCCTTCTGCAATCCGCGCACATGCTCGTCCCAGCGCTTCTGCGTGAAATAATAGCTCGGGTCGACCATATCCAGGCCGTACCTTTTCGCCAGGGACTCTGCCGTGGGGCCATGGATCAGGGTGTGGCCCTGCGCGGAGGGGACATCCAGCTCTCCCCCGCCCTGCTCTTCTTCCGCCGGGTAGCTCGTAGGCCGACCGGAAGTGTTATTCCCCACTAAATCCTCCTCGCCGTGCTCAAGCATCGCCTTCGCGAGCAAGATGGGGTTCTTGACCGTGCGCAAGCCGGTAACTCCGACTCCGCGCTTCGCGTACCCGCGCGACACCATGACCGAGGCCTCGAGCTCGTTGAGGCCGTCGCGCGTGAACACGGCCCCGTGCCCGGAGTTGAAGAGCGCGTCGTTCTCTAGCTGCACGACGGCGTAGGCGGCGATTTCTAGCGCTGAAGGGTATTCTGGGCCCGATGGGGGGTATTTACCCGGTGCGCCCTTGGGCGATTGCATGTATACGTCTGTGGTTGTTATCTGTGAGATGGTTAGTCTGGGGTTGAATAGTGAGTGACTGTGAATAAATAATGATGTGGTGAAGGTGGTGCATGAAGGGGATTTCGGGATTCTGCCACGTACAATTCTCAAGAGACTACTTCTGTACTGCTGGTATTGATCGGGGGACATAGTCTCGCGTCGGATGTTGCCCGCGCCGCCGTGGATGATGACGCGGGGCTTCATCTTGGGCGCAGTTATTGGGGCCATGGCTTTCGCAGATTAACAGATTAAGAAAGCAAAAAGACACAAGTTCTAAGCTTCTATACGAGCTCGCGAGACTATCGATGTTGTCTATGAAATACAATAGAGTAAAAAAAGTATTAGAGAGGTTGGAGCAATGTTCGGATCTAAGGTAGGGTTGGTGAATTACAGCTCGCTGCAATGCACTCCCGAATCCGGAGAGATAAGGAGGGTCCACGCTTCGGCCGCTGCTGCGCTGATAAGCGGCGCAAGCTTGCATCATAGGGGACCGGGTGAGGATTTCCTGGGTCTGACCGCCGGAGCCGTTGATACAAATTAGCTTAGTCAATTAATAGCTTCATAAGTACAGACTGGTAGAGCTGAATTTGGCGTGCCCGCCTGTTCTACGTCATCGCGCTTTATGATAATTGATTTTGGTAGTCACTTTCTATGCTCTCTAACATAGGCCAGTCATCGCTCATAGACCTAGCATATGGCATAACTTAACAGAGTCTGACCCTTGGAAGACGTGAAGTAGGACGATAAAACAGAGTAGTGCTTGGTAGTATTGACCGGTTCACTTAGCTAAGCTAGTCATTTCGCACCCGCGCTTTTTACGTAAAGATTGCAAGACAAATCTGCAAATGCAGCGTAAAATCGAGTCAAGACAGGTAAATGTGCGAGTTCGGTAATCAATTGAGATTGTAAGAAATTGATCGTGTTTCGTGCGTAACATCAATTTGCAAAGGTCCCTTTGCCATATTCGACGTGATCTATCAATCTCGGACTTATTCACCAGGGGGGCTTACTTAAGTTAAGTCGAGACAACGATCAAGTTTACTTGAGAATTCTTCGCTGCTTCTGAACTAGCATGGCTATATACTTTGATTCTTATGTGCTGACATTGCGATAAAACGCTCGCAATCATATACTATATCGCAAGAGGAGAAATGGGTAGTGCATAAAAAAACCTTTTGGCCGTTCAACCAGCTGTTACTGTGGACACCCTATTGCGATTATAAGTCGCCATAGAATCGCCATGTAGGCTTAAAGTCTTCCTTCAAGTCCTTTCCTAACAGCAGTGCTCGCAGCATCTCAATCGGCATAACGTTCGCCTTAAGAATGCTATCGTGGAACTCCGTCTCAATGAGCTTCTTCCCTCTCGCCTGCAAAGCCTCGCGGCGCAACTGCATCAGCTGCAGCGCCCCCAGCATGTATCCAGCTTGATACAGCGGAGGGTAGCTCCCATTCAGACTCCGTCTAACCTCGCCCTCAGCTGTGGACCTCTCGTGTCCGCCGCGCTTAACAAGCAATTCAACACATTCCGCCGCAGTGAGCTTGCCGAGGTGGAAGCCCAGGGAGAAAGTAATGCGGACGCAGCGGTGCATGCGCCAGAACATGGAGCCGATCCTATCCTCGGGAGATACGAAGAAATCTCCACGATTCCAAAGCAACATCTCCCAGTAGAGCGCCCAGCCCTCGGCATAAAACGGCGTAGTGAACAACCTGCCACGGTACGGGCGCGAGCGCTTCCCCACGAACTGCTGCAGCCTATGCCCGGGCACCATCTCGTGAAAGGCCGTCGCACGGCTGAAATGCCTATTATTCCCGCGCAGCGTCATCTCTTTCGCGCCGTGCAGCATATCGTTGCGCGGGTACGCGATCTGCAGGTAGGGTCCGCCGAGGAAGAACGGCGACACGCGCTGCTGCTCCGGCGGGATGCGCGTGACCCTGATGGCCTCCTCGCTGAGGCGCGGGACCGTCACGAGGGCGTTGTCCCTGACGTACGCCGCGCCCTCGGTCACGAGCCCGCGCACGAACGTCGTGTGAGTCTCCGGGGGTTCGTACAGGTTCTTCACGTGCTCGAGGCCGTCGCGCCAGTTCGCGAACCCGAGCTCTGTTGAAGCTTTCTGCATCTCCGCTTCGCACCAGGCGTATTCGCGCTCGGCGATCTCGAGCAGCTCTTCGGGCGTGTACGGGATCATCTCGGCCTCGAGCTCGACGAGTAGTCCGTCGCGGCCGATGGGCTCGCCGAAAATTGGTTTGCCGTTATCATCATCACTATTTTCATCGCCATCATCCCCGTCGTTGTCGCCTACGATCTTTTCGCGGACGTCCTCTTCGAGATCGTCGAGCGCGAAGCCGAGTTTGATTAGAGTGAGTCCGACCCACCATTCGTACTCCGGGTGATAGCCGGCGTAGAACGAGTCGAACTCCTTCAGATGCGCGTGTAGCTCGCCGATGCGCCGCGCCGCTCTGCTTCCTGTGGCCTGCGAATACTCGTCCCCGTGAGCCGCCACGTGGGCCCTGCACTGCCGGACGGCATGGGTCATTGCCTTGATGCTTTCGGCCAGTGTCTGAGGGTGGAAGACCTCGTCAGCGCGCTGGCGTTGGCGTAGTTCGCACCATTTCCGGATCGGCTCCGCGAAGGGTTCCACGAATGCTGCGAATTCGGCCTCACGGACGCGGTCTAGCTCTAACCTGTGCTGCGCGCGAGATAGGTAGTTCTTCAGGAGTAGGTAGTCGGCCTTGTCGTCTTGCGAACCCGAAGTGAAAGGTGCAGCGGCTAAGGCCGAGAGCTCGGCGTCGAAGAATTCGGAGAGCCTTGCATAGCGAGTTGGCGAACCCTCGATGTTGTAAAAGCGCTTAATCTCAGAGAGGTCTTCGGCTACGCGGACGATTCGGTCCTGTATTGACTCTGTCTCTGCCGAGACGGAGAGCGCATTTATCTCGGCGAGTGGTAGCGCATCCAGGTCATGCTCCGGCTTCTTTGATATTTTGGTCCATCCGTCATCCTCCTCTATCTGCAGGCTGGGCTGCATGTTCATGGATCCTCCCCTTGACCCCGGCATCACAGGTAGGGCTGAAGGTGAAGTCATATCATGTAGTCCTGCTAGATTCGACTTAATCATCTGAACTGTGGAAGCTCAGCCCACGCTGATATGATCCCTTACCCTTGCTCAATTAGCCACATGGGAAATCCAATTGCGGTTTTCGATTGCCCATAGAGTCCTGGGCGTATTAATATTGGGTAGACCACCTTATCCCCTATTTGCGATGAAAAGGAGTAGGTGTCAAGGATGATGGACGGCGTCATAGGATGAAGCACTGTAACCTCATCCCCGCCTATCGTTAGTACCTAAGTGACCCATCATTTCTCCAATTACTTGGCCGATACGGAGTACGGCTCCGGGGACTGTGGGTGAAGGATCAAATGTGGGTCCCAGTTCGCAGGACTTATCGCTAGCGCAATCTTGGTTACACTGCCAACGGGACCTTGAATCTCCCACTATTCCCATTGCTCCTCAAATTTGAGGTTGGCAGTTGAAAGTCCTGTGATATCGGCCAAATCAACTTTTTAAGATAAAGACCTAGAATCCCACGTCAGCGTCTACAGGGAGCTACAATCATGTTATATGTCAATCCTAATCCCATCCTTGTACCAAATAGGACGAAAAAGAAAGACGTGATCTCAGTTGGCCAGTGAAAACGGTATGAACATGGACGCTAGTCAATAGGCACATTAATCACCAGCGCATCAACAGGGTTGTCGACCCAAATCGGCGATAAGGACAGGCATCTCGCATTGGCGCGACTGGGTAGGTAAGTAATCGGGCGCCTACGGAGTCCGTTTGAAGGCTTGACACCACTACATTGTGATAAATCCTGCATGTGTGGGAAGCTTTGACGGCTTCCCACGGATCCGAGCTGCGCTAGCGCGATCGAGACGACGCGCCGGAACCAGGCGGGAAACCTTATAATAGCGGCCCAGTATCACCATACTGAGACACGGACGATAGCTGAAACCCGCTGTAGCGCGGTTGTCTTTCACATTTAACGGCTCTGCATATATTTCAGAAAATTTTCATTTTTACGTGAATATAATAATCAGCGCGCTATCTTTTAAACATGTCTTGCCCCGAGTGCTTTACCGGTGGTGTCCAGTACGAACCCTCATTCATCAGTCGCATCTCATCTTGCATGTGATAATTGAACTAACGGCTTTCATCTAGCGACGGCACGCCCACGGGCACTGTCACCAAATTGCACGACCTTGATGTTTACATCGCTGAGCCCGCCAGCGGGAATCCCCCGAAAGGCGTCATTGGTGAGTGAGATTCAAATCGACCTCGGTCGCAAAAATGAGTATGCACGAGCTAACTTGCTGTCCAGTGCTCATACCCGACATCTTCGGCTGGGCCTTCGTAAACATCCGATTGATGGCCGATGGCTTCGCGAAGAAGAAGGACTACCGCGTCTATGTGCCAGATTTCATGAAAGGTACCTAAGCAAGCGCACTGCCGCCTGAAGATGAAAACGGCTCCCCGCTGATTGAATGACAGGAAATGCTGCTCCGGTCTCAGTGATCAGCACCATGCAAAAGGTCATGGCTCCCAAGTCATGGTCAGAGACTTTAGCCAAACCGTAAGTCGCATGTCTTCAAACTCAGAAATCTCGATCTTCAGTAAGCTAAACATCGATCAAGCTACCATGCAATCTCCCTCGTCGGGTCCGCCGCGCCCGCCATCTTCCTTAACCGTCCGGGCAAGACATTCCCCGTCGTCAAAGCCTTCATGGAATCCCTGCGTCAGAACGAAGCCGCACAGCTCCCCGTCGGCGCCACCGGGTACTGCTGGGGCGGGAAGCACGTGGTGCTGCTGGCCGAGGGTCTCAAGGTCGACGGCAAGCCGCTCATCGACGCCGGGTTCACGGCGCACCCTAGCTTCTTGACTCTGTTCGAGGATATCGAGAAGATAACTGTGCCTGTGAGCTTCGCGCTCGGCGAGAAGGATAATATGATCTCTGTTGAGCAGGCTAAGCAGCTCGAGAAGATCGTCTTGAATAAGCCTGAGGGCCAGAAGGGCGAGTCGAGAGTGTATACTGGATATGGACATGGCTTTGCGTGTCGTGTTGATGTGACGAATGAGGATCCGAAGGGAGCTGTGGAGGCTGAGGATCAGGCTTTGGAGTGGTTTGAGAAGCATTTTGAGACTGTCAACTACTAATAGCGAATGGCGTTGGATCTGCGCTAGTGGTATCACCGTTATGGGGGCGACGGATGGAATTGACTGTGATGAAAAGTAGTATGAACCATTGCCAAGCAATGTAACCCGTCAATTTTGATCTGCGCCTCCGTAGCAATTCGTTTCATTCGCGCAGTTTTAAATTCAAGTGTTCGAGTAGTAGTCCATGCTTCATGTCCTTAAAACCCAGGTCCCTGAAGTATATTACACCTAGATACCACTCTTTGGTAGCGCCCACATGTCATGATTCATTCCCGGCGATGCAAGACGCTTTCTATCGGACTATCAGGGCTTATCAATCCATGCGTCTTATGAAAACGGTAGATATTTGGCTTGCAGGCCATGCATGCGCGAACTGCGTATCAATGACGATGACCCACTGAATCGGTTAACGCAGTTAAAGAAACCTCGACAACGAATTTTAGGTAGTAGAACGGATCCATCCCTAATACGCGGAGGTATTAAGCAAACCAATTGAAAAGTTCAATACATGACTGTATCGTGCGCGACCGGATGCCCTCTGAAAGGGCTGGCTCCGGAGGGGTCTGTAGGCGGTGTCGACTCAAAATTCAATAGAGGATAAAGAAAGGTCCTTCATACCTAGTGATGATTCAACACAAATCTAAAGTGTTGCGCTCGTGCTGACTCAATAGTGTGATGCTCCCGACAGGAGAGTAACATCAAAGTGGTGAACAAGCCATCGCCTTAGAATTTCTATAATAGAAACTAAATTTGGTAGGACAGCTTTAGGAATAATGACTAGAGAACGAAAAATTCAAGATCTGGCGTAATTCAATGAGCTCAGACATCGTAGACCTTTTGCTTCGCGCAGCCATCTTGCGTCTCCATCTGCCTCAAGGCTTCGCGGTTAAGTTGCTCCGCTTCACGTTAATATACCTAAGATATGCCTTGGTACTTAATCTGCGGTAAATATTTCGTAGTTGACTCAAATTTACACTTCAGGTTAATAACGGCGAGCCCGATAGCCTCCTCACTCTTTCCAAATACGTAAGGGTTCCGACTGGCACCAACCGCAGAGCTCTGCCTCGTTAATCATCATACGTCGCCACTTCAAAATATCGTACCCTTTGTTTGGGTCCCGTGCGTGGCCTCGAGCTTCCGAACATTTATATTCTTCCATAAAAATATGAAGAAGACCGCCAGTGGCAGGAAAGCCGAGCCGGCAATGACCAGCTTCCGCTGGACATCACCGAAGGCAGCAACGATGGCATCTCGCTCGGGAGAGCCGAAAGGGAATGATAGCTGAACCCTAATATCGCTGAAAATTTCCGCGGATTGGTTCTAATCAGAGTTCGGGATCAGTAATCATCCTTCGTGGTTAACAGTTCAAATGGTCTCGAGAGCTTGTAGGGGTGATGGAAATCGAAACCTCCGTCTAGGTGACTGCATAGCAAGTTAAAAATACTAACCTTGGCATCAGGCGGGAGAAATTCTTCTAGTTTCTGAGGTAGTATGTTATTCCAAATTGCGCCGGCAATAGCGTAGCCGATAGCAGATCCAATCGAGCCAAAGAGACCATATAAGGCCAAGCCAACGGCAACCTGTTGATGTGGCACCGAAGCCATGACAGCTAATTGGGCGACGGGCGTCCATATGCCATCTCCGATGCCGTTGAGAATTTGAAAAATTACCAAGGGTGCTATGTGCGTACCGGGCTTACGGAATTCAACCAGAAGAACCGTTCCTAGGACGACGAAAGGAATACCCCCAATTGCAGCCCATTTGACTGCTCCCGTTCGCGAAATAAATCTAGGGAAAGAGAGTAAGCGACATCTCCAGCTCAAAATAGAAACCCAATAGAGTGACTAACAAACCGACGAATGGACCAATGAAGGTTGACGCGAGCGATAGAGCGTTGAGCACGTAATTGGAGTCGGTGATGCTCAGGCCATGAACAACTTGTAAGTATGACCCATAATATGCATCCCAGCAACTAATTGCTCGAATGTTAGCCTTGAAAATGCTCTAGGGTCGTGAAGACTCACAAGATTGAAAGAAACATGACCCCGTAGAGGCCACAAGCCCCAAGGATAGTCCGGTCCTTGAGGTATTTGAAGGGAAAATACTGGAGAGGAGCGAAAAATCTTTCCCACACAACGAAAGCAGCGAGAATAAGCCCGCCTAGAATGAACATAGCGATAATATAGCCGGTTTTCCAACTGTGGGGCGCGTAGTCCACCAGACTAAAAGGCAACAGGAGAAATACAAATCCGAAGACAGTCAGGAACATACCCACGACTAGATAGTAATATCCCTGTGATTAGCGGATGTCGGTAAGAAGATAACGTTAAACAGAAATGGCTCACCGTCAAATTCGACGAAATAGTGCTTGACCGACTGCCAAGCTGTACGGCCACTGTTTCGCGGCTGGATTAGACCTTGTCTTGCGGCCTTGCGCTGGCTCACTATGAAAATAACACAAACAGGAGCAGCAAAAGCGACGAGTATAATAGCAAAGGCGCCGAAAGCCCAACGAAAGCTGGCCTGCTCATAAAACAGCTGGCCAATCCTAGGTCCGGCGAAAACAGCGGCAATGGTGGGGGTGTTCTGGAGGCCAAAGATAATGAGTCGGTTTTTCAGGCTGGTCATATCCGCGAGCATAATGGTGATCACATAATTCATGCCGATACTAGAACACCCCGAATCAGTAACTAGGTAAGTATGTGACTGAAATATAGAAGTGTTCAAGAGCCATGGCATGGTGTAATGCCGGCGCGAAAATACTTTTTCACAGCTCATCTAGGCTAACAATGGAGAATCGAAGAAGACTTGTGACTTACTGGCCCACCCAATATAAAGTAGTCCCGGCAGCGAATGTCTCGACATTATACGAGACAGCCTCTAAGATCTGCCCTATAACAGCGATAACCACCATGAGAATGAATCCCTCGCATCGTCCCCATATATCAATAATTTTAGCGATAGTTAAGCTGATAACGCCGCCAATGATCCTGGCAACAAAATTGGCTATCGGGAGCAGACCGTGTTGGCCGAAGGATGACGTGACGTAATTGTTGAGGCTGTCGCCGACGGACTGTCCGAGAGCATCGACAAAGGATACGAGGTAAAGTCTGTCAATCAGGTTACAAGTCAGCACTGAGTTTATGTTCACTGAATCCACAACGCCGGTTTACATCTCGGTGGGCGGCATGGGCGTAGGAGAAATGACGGGAAGAGGAAGCCAAACTCACAAGATGAACATGGCAACCAACAGCCGCGGGGAGAAGACGGTAGTGATGGCTTCAACTTGTTTCACGCCTTCTTGTTTGTGTTGGGGTGAAGCAGCATCATCATCGTCACGCTCGCGAGGCTCATCGTCGATAACGGCGGCCGGCTGCTTCTCAGGGTCATCATGCCTGCGGCTCGAAGGCCTGGACTCGACAATCGGGGGGTCCATCGTACGACCCAAATCAATTCTATATCGCCGCAATTTACTGCTCTATAATCTGCTGAAATCTGCTGGAATCTGCTGAACTACTAGACTTAACGTGAGAGTGTAGCCAGGTTCGATTGTTTCGTTCAGTTAAGTGCGGGAGGACCAACAGCCGAGGGGGTTGGAGCCTTGGAGGTGGGCACGGCGAGATCGGCATAATAGTCTTACAAACACATATCCAATGAACCCGACTATAGGCCTACGGAAGGCCCACCATACGTGTGACACGGGAGGAAGGGATGCCAAGAAGCTTGCCCTCACCAAGACCTACTAATATACGGTAAATGATTGCTTGTTCTCCATAGAATTTCTATTTCTCTAGGTCTCTAAAAATTCATTCTCAGGGTGGATGACAATTTCCAAATAAATCAGCTCCGTATTCTCATACGATAATATGAGACAAAAGCCAGCACTTCCCGAAAGGGGAGGCCGCCCGAGCCAGTCGCCCCCCGTCGTTGATCAAGATTATCTTATCAGATAATCTTATCAGATGGCGCGGATCTGTGCGGAAATGGGAGCCACATTAAACGAAAACACTCCGTGCGGCACCATCCACTTAGTTGACCTAGCGCTCCACTCACTACGAAATTTAAGTGCGGAGCTTATGACAGAAATCCGAATACCTGGAAGTGCTGGTAAATCGCAAGTACTGCGTAAGTACGGGGGTGTTGCACAGAATCAAAGATCATGCTTGGCAGCTATTCATGATTTCTTCTTAAGCGACTCGGTTATGGTACTTCAGGTCAATTTGGTCTGAGCGATAACCAGGAATGTAATTATGCACTGTACTTCCCAGTACTCCGTACTGTACAAAGAACTACCGCTTACAGTGAGCTCAGGGCAGGACTAACAAGCTTTTGGCTTAGTTTAGGGTGGATGGGGTAAGTGCTCCGCCATCTGGAAGTTTGCCCTCTGTCAATTCTGGGGCAGCAATTGAATTCAATACCGCACAAGTTACTCCGTGTATGTGCCTAGATTATGAGCTGTGAACAATTGCATTATAAATAAAAATCACTACCTATCACGGGCACGTATGTATGTGATAGTTGGCCCGGGATAGCTGTGCAGTTTGTAGTGTGGCCTATGCAGCTCGCACAGTGCACACTATTACTTTCGCCCCAGTGGCCAACCTACCTACCTACCAACATGGACTTTGCAATACTTTCGGTAATTAACCCTTCTTTACTTCGTAGCTTTATGCCCAAGTAAGGTACGGAGTAGGAGCCACGTGAAACGAATGGGGGCGTGGCTTAGGTATCCAGCAACCGCATGATGGCACGCGAAGTCTGGCTCTTACGACTAACTCGGCCACACATTTGATATGATCGCAAAGGGTGCGTATGGATTGGGGTCTGTTTTTGTGGGGAGCATAGTACTTCGTAGGGAGGTCAAGTAATGTATACTTTGGGTATGTGGTATCACTGTTGGGATCTACCATGCAGTTGGGCCTCCAACACAACATGGGCATAGGCGATAGCTACACCCTTTGATCTAACCTATTCCGGGCTGAGACATTCTGATGTTGGTAAGCGTCCTTATCCCACACCATGCTCATACGATGGCCTCTATCCCCTCTGCCAACACTACCGTTGTTGAGAATGATGTTTTTTCTATCTTTCGATATCTCTGTGCTAGCTCTGGATACTTACCGAAGTCAAAGAATCTACAGCAATCATGCTTCCCATCCGTGTTTGGCTCACGCCAACCATCCCCAATCCTTGGAAGGTTGTCCTCATTCTTGATGAACTTCGCGTGCCGTACGAGATTGTATCTTTCCGTTTCGATGATATCAAAAAGGCACCTTTCGTTAAGCTCAACCCCAATGCAGCAGTTCCAGGTACGCCTTCATCACTGTATTTTGAACTATATCTTATTATACATGACCTGATTAAAGCTAAATCTAACACACCCAGTGATTGAAGATCCCAATACCAAAGTCACCCTTTGGGAATCGGGTGCAATTGTTACATACATCATTGAACAGTATGATAAGGACCTAACTCTGACATACCCTGATCAGAGATTGGAAGATAAGCATGCATTGAATCAATGGCTCCATTTCCAGATGAGTCTTCAAGGGCCTTTCTTCCATCAAGCGGGATGGTATGATCCCCTAAATACCTCTGCTACTTGCGCCCTCTAGCATATTGTGCTATTGCCCAGTCCGCAGGGGCAGGCATTAGTCCAACATGACTGAACACGCGTATAGGTTCAATTTCCTTCACTTAGAGAAGATTTCTTCGGTACAAGATCGATTTAACAACGAGTGCAAACGCCAACTTGGAGTTCTTAACGGTGTTCTAGAAGGTATGATCAAGTAATTTCACGAAGAACAGTGTGCTCTAACTCAATTTCAGGTAGAGATTGGCTGGTTGGAGAGAAGATCACATACGCTGATTTATCTTTTGTGCCATGGAATGATATTCTCCATCAGTGCATTCCGATGGCAGAAGAGGAAAAATTCAAGGAGTTTCCTAATGTTAAAGCCTGGCATGAACGCATGACGTCTAGGCCATCTTGGCAGAAACTTGTTCAGGTAAGGAAGAAAGTCATGGAAGAACAGGACTTAGACTGGACGGGCATGCCCCGTGGAATATCAACATACGATGAGTATTTGGACAAGATCGCGAAGGGCGAGGATACTAAGGCTCAGCAATGAGCCTTATAATGATTACATTCATATCAGGTAGCGTGACACTGAGGTAGTTGTTTCTAACAAAACGTTACTGGGGATAACTATTTAACCCGGTTTCATTATTTTTAATTTGCCTAGCTATTAATGAGATAGTATCAAAGAGAAGCTATGCATTATACGGACTCGAATTTGCATCTACATATCACAATAACTTCGAGGCAGTATGGCTAGCACAGCACGATATCGTAAAGGCGACTGTGTCAAGAAGATGTATCGAATTCCCAAGCAAGGTCATTAGAGCTCCAATTAAAATCGGTGATCAATCAAATTTCGGTTCTCATTCTAACTTAGGGCTACGTGAAGTCATCACCTAAGCAGTATCTATACGTGAGGAAAGTCAAGGCCGTCGAACAATTTCTCCCAGCCATCCCATTGATGACACATTTGATGAATACTTCGACCTCCTTCCGGGAAAAAGCACGCTCGTTCCCAATCGATAACACCAGCGACACCATCTAAATTTGGGTGAAGGATTATGTTCGAGAGGTCCCAGTCTAAATGAGAAAACACGGGCTGAGAGTCCAGTGGTATCGTACTAAGCACCTCATGATCTGCATAGGTCGCGACAAATTCCTTAGTTGACGTGAAGGGGCCCCTTTCCGGAAGTTGGATGTGGAAGACTTCGCCCGATGAAACCAGAGAGCTGATTCCGTTGGTAGGGTTCGGGATTGCTGATAGCTCCTTGATATAGCCTTGAACCTGAAGTCGGATTGCTTCCCGTTGACGCGGGCTCACGCGATCCCAGATAGGCCCCTCATTGACTGTTACTCCTTGAATTCGTTCAAAGACGTTGAATCTAAGTCACCGTATTAGACACCTCTCTTTTCTCTTCGCCGAGGGGTCACGAACCCTTCCCCTTGATGAAGTATTCTCGGTACAGGAATATTCGTATACTTTCGAACCAATCCCAGAGCCTTAAGCTCGTTTTTATCACGCGAGACCAGAGTCGCGAAGTCAGGCACATGGCCTTCATAGCCTGTTTCTCCTATTGACAGTCGTTTTTTTATGACATGAGAAGGTAGGACATATATGTATCGGTCAAATGGAGGTACCGGCATATCCTGCTCTTGACATTCGCGCAGATACTCCTGGTCTCTACTTGCAAGCGCCATCGTCGCAGATCTGTTCTCTACCCCTCTTGATGTGAAGGTGAATTGACCTTTATCAAACATCCCGCTTTGCAGACTCTAGGATAGCGGAGATATCCACTCAGTGCCCTATTATTGTTGGTTTCTTGTGCATCGTTATGGTACATTAGCGTAATGCATGTGCAATATGTCTTGCATAACACCTGGCCACCAGCTGTACCGGTCACCTAGTTCTAATACTCTACCAGGTGCTTCCACGGTCACAAGTGGCTGTGTCTTATAATCGCTTTATAGTCCCTTATAATATTACCTCACAACGCCTCCAGAACGCACAGCCCAAACACATAAATCAAAAATTCTTTAGCTAAGATAGTGATCCACCTCACCCAGGCTACATTTTGACGTACATGACGGTT
The DNA here is from genome assembly GCA_022578715.1 of Nemania sp. FL0916. Taxonomy (NCBI): domain Eukaryota; kingdom Fungi; phylum Ascomycota; class Sordariomycetes; order Xylariales; family Xylariaceae; genus Nemania; species Nemania sp. FL0916. Next base: position 51,655 of record MU390393.1, read on the forward strand.
TCAAGAGTTTCCAAGAACGAGTACACCACGTCATAATAAACCAAAGTAATCTGTCTCAGAAATGGCTATGCCAGCACGAGGTGAGGGTCTGTGAGGCCTACGCCAAGACCAACTGTCCTGCTTGCTGCTATATTAGCGTAAGGCATAATCGGACTCTTACGCATCTTCCGCCAATCGGACTTCTGTGCTTAACATCAGTGGCGATAATCGCGCCCTTACAGTTATGCTTACGCACAAATAGTGTAAGATGAAGCTGTTATAGCGTTACAGAACGATTACAAACGCATAGTCGGGCTTCTCTATTATTTATGTGTATATAAGTAGCCCAGCATTTACTCGCTCGAGCCAAAGGCGGGACGATCAGACAAGTGCCTCCGAAAATAGCAACAAATATATCACGACGAGTGATGTATTAATACAGTACTGAATTACTTCACAACAACTCTTGTTATATCCATCTAACACAGAAAATGAGTGATGAGCTATCTGATGATGCGCATTAACACGCTCAGATGATGTCAAACAAAGAGTGTTTCGATCGGCCTTGGCCGTGGCCGTTGCTACGGCACATAGAAAGTAAGCCAACTCTACAATTAAAGTTGTAGATAGTTAGCCTAGCCAAAGGTACTCAAAGGTCGACATACTTTGAGCCTCACCAAAGACACCTGTAAAACAGATCGCATTCTATGCCCAGCTGAATATATCACATAGTGAGGTAACGCATCCAGTGAATCAGTCAACTGGTGAATGATTTCATGAAAGAGAGTGAGAATTTCCAGCTTGCTACCTAGCTACTTGCTCTGTGAAGGTGATTACCTTAGGAACAGCTCCAGATTGAAAAGAGCGTCATCAGAGCCAAAAAAAAAAAAAAAAGAATGAATCAACAAACACTCCCATGCTAATCTACACACTCTGTCTCAATAGACTATTTTGTAAGTAGGAAGTGAGTACAGGGCCCAGTATATTCGAAGAAGTGACTCGACAGTTTTTGCGACGAACAATCTATGCTGCATCTGTTCGCCGCGGAGGCTTGAATGTTTCCTGCAGATAATTATACTCTTAGAGAGAGCAGAAAGCAAATCCATACCCCTTAAGCAGTATTACCAGAACTCTCTCCCGTCCCAGCTTATCATAGTGGTTGTCATCACCACTGGAGTGGGGAGGCTCCGGAAGGATAGAAGATAATACCCGCGTGGATTTCATCGTGGGTAAGCCGATCGATGTAGGTGCCAAAGGCATCAGAAAGTACCTCATCATGTCATCGGTCATATATATTAATACTTACGGCTGCAAGAATAGTGGTGACGGTCGTGTCTGGAATTCGATCCGCTTGCTCACTCATCGGACACCTGTAATTTTTAGTCGTGTTCTGTCGCTTGCATTGTCACATAACAGAGTAATTATTGGAAAGCTTCGCCTTCCGCCGTAGAACGTTTTTGGCTTAATAAATCAAGTTTTTAAAGAAAGCGAAGTTTGAGAAGTTCTAGAAGGCCTAGATAAAAGGCTTAACTTAATAATACTATAGCTTAATTAGCAACTAACTCGGTCCGCTTTATATAAATAGTTTTAATTTAAGTTATTTTTTTAAAAAGCTTTTTAAAATAAATAATAAGATTTGATTATTATATTAAAGATTTTATTATTTTTAATAATTAATAATTTAATTAACTTTTTCAAGTATATTTTAACTTAATAATAAAAATTATTATTAATTTTTAATTTCGTTTATTTATTTAATTAAAACGGAATTGTTTAATTAATTCGTCTTTATTAATTATATTATTTTATTTTATATTTTTAATCTCGGATTTTTTCTTTAACGATAATTTTTAACTTTTTTTAATATATAACTTTATTTTTATATTTTTAAATATTATTAAATTAAATATTTTATATATTAACTTTTTAAATTAATATTAATTTAATAATTTATAAAATATTAAAAACACTTTTAAACGAATTTTATTATTATTTTTTTTTTATTTAAACGTTTTTATTTTTTATTAAACTCGTTAATACGATTTTTTTAACGATATTTTAAATTTATAACGTATTTATTACGTTTATATTACGTTTTTTATTTGTTTTTTAAATTAAATTAAAATAATAAAAAACCCGTTTAATTTATTTTTTAAACTTTAATTTTATTCCGAACATTTTAATAAATAAATAATTAAAAAACTATTATTTTTATTATTACGTTGATAATTCTTTTAAAAAAAACCCGAATTTAAATTAAATAATAAAGTTAAATTAAATAAAAATAACGAAAATCGCTCGTTTTTATATATTATTAAATCTTTTTTTTCAACTCTTCGAACCTTCGCGTAAAACACGTATAATTAAACATTTTTAAAATATCGATATTAAAAATTATTTTATTAAATAAATAATTAATATTTATAAAACCTAGTTTGTTTATTTTATAATTAATAAATTATTAAATAAAAATATATTTAATATTATTTTAATTTTTAAAATAAATATCATTTATTTAAATTTATTAAATTATTTAAACCGGATATATATTATTATTAATACTATTAAATTAAATTAATTACGTTAAAACAATATTAATAATATAACGGGTTTTAATATTATTAAAAATAATAATATTAATAATAATATTAATAATAATATTTTAATTAATATTAAAGTTATTTTTATTAATAAAAGTATAAAAAAACGGGTTATAAAGATTATTGTTATTATTTAAATAGTTTTAAAAAATAATAATATTAAAAGTTTATTTAATAATATCGTAAACGTTATAAAATTAATATTATTTATATTTATTTCCCGTTTATATTTTAAAATTTAATTAATTAATTATTTTAACCCGGATCTTTTTCTTTTTTATAAATCCGGTAATTATATTATTATTTCCGGAAATATTTATTAATATAATGTTTATTTATTTATTATATTAATCCGATAATATATAACGGATAAAAACAAACACGCGATATTATAAAATAATTTTTTTTAATTATTTCGCGGAAAAACTTAAATTTAATATATCGGCGTTTTAAACTAAATTATAAAAACGGTTATAAAAACTAGTTTAAAATTTATTCTTACGAAATTAAAAAATAAATATAAACGTAATATTATTAACGTAATAAAGTTAATTATAAAAACGCTGTATACGAAAAAAAACGTTTTAATAAATATCTTTATACGTATTTAAATTATAAAAATAATCCGGAATTATTATAATATTAGTTTTACGATTTAAATTTAATTTATTAAATATTTATAAAATTAATTTTATTTAAATTTATAAAAATTATATATAAAACTTATTATATCGATAAATTTAAACATTTTTATAATTTATTTTAAAAATAAACAACGTATATATAAAACCCGTTTATTTATTTATAATAAACAACTTTTATTTAAATTAATTATTTAATTTTTAATAATTTTTATTATAATTAAAACGCCGGTTATTAATATTTAATTAAAATTATTAATTAATTTTATTATATAAAAAATTAATATAATTAAGATTTTTTAAAATCCGGAAGTTATTAAAAATTCTAAAGTTATTAAAGATTTTTAAACTATTAAAATTATTAAAACTATTAAAAATAATAAAAATATAATTATAATCGATATTTTTATATAGTAATAAATTTTATTAAAATAATTATTCCCGGTTTTATATTTATAATAATAAATAAAGTTATAATAAAAGTATTTAAAATCGAGTTAAATAATATTAATAATTATAATAATAATTTTATTATTAATAAATTCGATTTTAATATATATTTAAAAAAAATTATATTATTAATAATAATATTATTTTAATAATAAATAAAAACATTATTATTAAAAAAAAAGTTTATAGTTTAAAAATATATTTTAATAAATATTTTCGAAAAAAAAACGAAAAAAAAGTTTTTAACGATTATTTTAAAAACGAACTTATTATTATTATTATAACAGTTTTAACTACTTTAATAACTTATATTAATAATTTATATAAATAATAATTATAATTATAATTAATAATAATAATTAATAATAATAATTATAACTTTAATAAATATACGTATTTGTTTAATAAGTTTAACTTTATAGTTTACTTAAGCAGTTATAATAAGGATAAAAAAGAAACGCTGTTAACTTCGTAACTCCGTTTCTTTTTTTCCTTCTTACTTTATAATTAATATACGTTTTCAGAATTCGTTTTATAGTTACGCTTAACTATTTATTATAATAACTATAAATAATATTAATTAAAAACGTGTTATTTATTTCGCGGAATTTTATATAATAATATTTAATTTATTAATTAAAAAAACGATATTTTTTCGTTATTATTATTATAATATTTAATTTAATAATAAAACGATATTTTTTTTATAAAATTATTAAATAATATTTACGAAAAAGTTTATTAGTTTTTAAGTTTTATAACAAGATTTAAATTAAACTAATTAATAAAAACGTATTTATAATTAATAAAGTTTTTAATATTATATTAATTTAATTTCGAATGTTATTATTAAATAAAATATAGTTTTCCGTATTTTATAATTATTTTTATATAAAAATAAAAATAATAAATAATTTCCGATTTATAATAATATATTTAAATATAAGTTTTATAATAATATTAATAAATTAACGTTAAATTATAAAATTCGACTTTATAATTAAGTTTATTAATAACCGTTTTATAAATATATATAATATTAATAATAAAGTTAATTTAATAAATCGCGTTAAATTAATAATAACGATTAATAAAAATATAAATAATATTAAAAAAACGGGTTTATTTCGCGTTTAAATATAATTTATTAATAATTTTACATTAAATTTTTTATTTAATACCGATTTTCTCGATTTTTATATAGTTAATATAAATTATATAAACCGATTAATATTATTTAAATCTTATAACAACTTTACGATTATAATAAATATATATCGAAAGCCGAGGGTAATTAAATAATAAATAATTATAATATTTATAATTATAATGTTTTTTAAAATTATAAGAATTATTCCGGTTTAATTTATTAATTTTTTTAAAACGGATAAACAATATCGAAATTGTATATTTAAATTATATTTTAACGGAATAATATTAATTATATTATTATTAAAAAATTATAAAGTTATTTTTTTTTAATTATATTAATAAGTTTATATAAATATAACGAAAAATAAAATTAAGTTTTATTAAAGATATATTAATTAACGATTTTTAATTAATATTATAAAATAAAGTTAACTTTATTATATTAACGCTGTTATTTTTAAATAAAGCCGATTTTTTTATTAGTTGTTTTATTAATTTAATATTATTAACTGTAACGATCGCTATAAGAGAGTACTTGTAAAATACAAGTAAGCTTTAATAAAAGTCAAGGTTGGTTTATATTCAGAGTAAGATATTAAGTGGATTAGAACAATATATTAATAAAAAGATTCGATCGTTAAAAGGTTTTTCCCGATAGTTAGATTTTAAAAACTAATTAAAGTTTAAATTAAATAGCGAAAAAAAAGTAAATAGTTATATAAAAAACACCTTCAATATATAAACTACTTTTTTTCTTATTTAAATAATCGTTATTACTTATTTTTAATCATTACTTAATATAATCACTTATTAATCTTACTAATTATTACTAATTAGTTTAATCAGTTACTAATCTTACTAATTACGTCACGTAACTATGCGCCCCTCTGGTTGTATATTTATTTAGCTATAGCTGCCCTCTGGTGATCCTACCGCTGCGCCCCGCGCTAGGCTTGCCCAATGGGTCTTTCTCCTGTTAGTTCGTAACATTAACGATATTTTATATATATTATAAAATAATAACCTTATAAAAAACAACGTATTATTTATTTTACGGAATAATAAAAATAAAATAAGTTTAAATTAAAAAATATTATATATAAAAGTATAGCGATTAAATTATATTTTATTAATTAAATATAAATATAACGTTTATATATATATTATAAACCCGGTTTAAATAAATGTTTTTATTATTATATTAAAAAAATATTAAACTTAAAACGTTAAAAGTATTATTTATATAAACGAATACGAAATAATACGTATAAAGTTTATTAATAATTAATAATATTAAATTATATTAATAATACGTTTGTATTTTTTTAATTTCGAAAATTAAAAACTAATAAATAAATTTTTTAATAATATATATAAATATAATAAATTAAAATTTATAAATCTTTTTATATTATTTAAATGTTTTATATTTATTATATAATATATAATAAATAATGTTTATAAAAGCCGTATTATTATTAACTTAAAATTATTAAATAAAGTTATTATATTAAATGTATATTTTTTATTTATTTAAAACATTATTATTATAAAATTAAAAAAATATAAATATATAATTATTATTAATTATTCGAAGTTTTTTTATTAATTATTAATATAATTATTATATTAAAATCGAATAATTATAATCTCGGCCCGCGGTTTAAAAATGTTTAATATTGTTTTAATAAGTTATTATAATAATTTTAAATTTATATAACGATTTATAAATAAACAACTCGTATTATATTAATAATACGTTAAAGTTTATATAAATAACGTTATAATTTATTCGAAAATATTCGACGAGTATTATTAATACATTAAAATCGTATTAAATTTGTTTAAAAATATTAATTTAAAATTATAATTAATAAAATCTTTTATCGGTTATTTTAACGTGCGATTTTTAAACTTTATAATCGATAATATTAATATATTTATTATTAATAATCGTGTTAAAATAATAATAAAACTCTTTTAATTAAATATATTAACAGTTTTAAAATGATATATTAATATAATCGGGTTTTTACGTAAATTTATACTATAATATTAATAAAAGCTAAAAATTTTTTAAGAGCGAAAAATAACGTTTTTAATTAAAAGTCGTAAAAATAACGTAATTTTATTAATAATTTTAACTTAATAATATTAAATATTAAAAGTTATATTTAAATTAATTTTTATTAAGATTTAAACTTTCGGTTTATTATAATTATAATTAATATTAATAAATTATTTTATATATTAAAATTATACCCGTTTTATATTTATTAAACTCGATTTTTTTAAAAAGCAAAGTTATAATATAATAGTTTTTTATATAAATAATAATAATTAAAACAAATAACGTTTAATTATAAATTTTATTCGATTAATAATATTTTTAAATAAAATTTTAATAATTTAAAAAAATAAATATAAATTAATAAAATTAAAAGTTTTTAACTTCGTATAAATATATTAAAACTTTCGAATATAGTTTTAATTATATTAAATTTTTATTATTGTTTTTATTAATTATAAAATTATTAAAAATATAATAAATTAAATAAATTTTCGATTAATTAACGTTATTAAATTAAATATAAAATTTATAATAGTATTAATTTATTTATTTTAATTTTAATTTAATATTAAATATATTTTCAAACGTGTTAATTTCGTTTTAAACGTTTTTTCGCGTTTGTTAACAATGTTAAACAATATTTATAAAGTTAATTTTCGAAATAATTAATTTAACAAGTTCGAAAATATCGGCGATATATTTAATTATATTATAAATATTATTATTATTTTATCGAACAATTAAAAAAAAAATAACCGATAAATATAATTAAAATTTTCGATTTATTAAAATTATTCGTAAATTTTATAAACGCGATAAAATTATCGCGAAAATTGTTTAAAAAAAACTAAGCGATATTATTATAAAGTTAATAGTTTTATTTTTATATAAATAAAAAAACGAATTATTATATTTAATAATATTTAATAAATAATAATAATTATATATATTTACGTTTTATTATTAAGAATTATTTTAAACGGTTTATAATAAAAAATATTATTTCGGATTAAAACGTATAATATACGATTTAAATAATTTTACGATTTATAATCTGTTTAAATATATTAAAAAATATATTATATATTGTTCTCGATATTAAAAATATATTATAAATAAACGAAAATTAAATAATAAACTTAAATTAATTTAAAAGTTTTTTATTTTTTATTATATTATAATAATCGATTTTATTATAAGATTATTATTTAAGTTTTAATTTATTTATAATATATAATATAAATATTTATTAAAAAGAAAGCTTTATTGTGTTTTTATTATTCCGTATTAAATTAAATAATAGTTTTTAACTATTATTAATCTTCCCTTTACTTTTAAAACCGACCTCGAACCTGGACTGAACCGACTTCGAATCCGGACTAAACTAACCGCGACTCCGGACTTAACCGACTTAGACTTCCGGACTTAACCGATTTAAACTTCCGGACTTAACCGACTTTTTATATTATCCTCTTTTAATTAATTTATAACCCGACTTATTTACTAATTATATAAAGATTTAATTAATTAATAAAACCGAGTTAATTATTATTATAATTTTTTAAAACACGTAATTTATATCGTAATATTTCGAAATTCGAATTAAAAATACTTCGATTTCGGATTAAATAATCGTTTTTTCGAACTTGTTTTAATATAATTTAATAATTTCGAACTCGATCGGGTTTTTTAAAATAATAATATTATTAATAAATAGATTTTTTATAAGTTTTTAAAATCCGGGATTATTTTCGCGTTTAACGTTTTAATTATACGCGGTAAAGTTAATATAACTTGTTTTAAATTGTTGTTATACGAAGATATAATTTAAAGTTTTATTTTTTATAAATTAATTTATACGTATAATTCGAGCTAGGTTATTAGTTTTATTAAACTGTTAAAATTGTTTATATATATAAAAGGGAGCAGGAGTAAAAAACTTTATAAACAAGCGGTATAAAAGGGGTTTTTATCCACTTTTTAAGTTTTAACAACCGCGCAAGTTTTACGATTAAAGCTTTTAATTAAAGTTTTTAATTTAAGTTTTGTTAAATTTAATTAACGTCCGGAAACCTTGTTTTATAATTAATTTAAAAACTTTATTTTATTATAATTATAAAAAATTATTAATTAAAACTTTATTATAATTAATAAAAGTTATTAATTAAACCTTTATTATAATTAATAAAAGTTATTAGTTAAAACTTTATAAGTTACAAGTAATAAGAGTTTTTAAAACAATTTTTTATAATTTATTAAGTCCGTATTATTAGTTTTATTAACTTTAATATTATTATATAAAAAGAAGTAAGTGGAAAAACTTTTTATATTCCGTTTTTTAAAATTAAAAAAAAATTAAAAAGATTTTTATTTGTTTTTTCGGCCTTAATATTTTAATAAATCGATAGTTTTTTCGAATATATTATTATATTAATAACGATTTATAAATTTAATAAAAAATATATCCTCGTTTTAAGTTATATAAAATATTTTATAAAATAATAAATAAAAATATTCGCGAAGTTTTTATTTTTATATAATTAAAAAATATTTTATAAAAATATTTTTAATAAAGATTATAAATTTATATTAAATTTTTAATAATGTTTATAAAAACGAATAATTATTACGTTAATAATTTTTATAAATTATTATTTATAAATAAATAAATTTAATAAAAAACGTAATTAAAACGTTATAATAACGATTCGGTTTTATATTATAATATAATTAAACGTTTTTTAAATTAAAATAATTTTAATTTTATAATAAAATTTTAATAATTCGAAATATTTAATAATAAGAAAGTTTTTAAACGAAGTTGTTTATAGATGTCGGTTAAGAAATACTTTTTTTATTTTTTAAATATTTTTTAAAATACCGGATTATAACGTTTAACGTAAATTATATTAACAAAATATAAAAATAATTATAAATTTCGTAATAACGGACGTAAAATTATAATATAACGTTAAATATAATTTTATTTAATTTAATATTAATAATGAAATTTTTTTAAAATTATATAAAAAATATAATTTATTAAGTTATTTATTACGGAAATAATTAGTTTAAAAAACAAGTTTTTTTATAATAATTCAAAAAGTTAATAATTTCGTTTATAAATTAAATTTTTTAAAATATTAATAAAATTATAAAGTTATATTTATTGTTTTTTTTATAATATTAAAAGTATCCGATATATATTTTAAACGTAAATTAATATTAAAACGTATTTATATCGAAAAGAATAATAACGAATAAATTTTATATAAAATCGAGTTTTTTAAATAACGTTAAATTAATAAAACCGGATAATTTATTATTAAATATCTCGTATATTAAAAAAATTATAACAATTAATATAACGAATAATATTTTTATAAATTATTAATAATTAATATATTAAAATTAATAAATAAATTTAATAAAAACAAGTTTTTAATTCCGGAAGAATTTAAATTAAAAGAATTAATAAAAAAGAAATCGTATTTATAATTAATAATTTTTATAAAATATTATTAAATTAAAAAATAATACGTATAATTTTAAAAATAAATATTTAAATATAATTATTATTATAAAAAAATTATATATTTTAATTATATTTCGCGTTTTAAAATTACGAGTGTTTTTTTATTACGTATTTTATTTTATGATATTAATACATAGTTTTATAACTTTTTTATATATTTTATTATTATAATCCGATTATTTTATATTTAATATTTTAAATAATATTAAATATTATTTTAATACTGTTAATATAAATTAACTTTTTTTAATATTAATAAGATTTTCGCGTTATTTTATTTTATATTTTATTTATATATTATTATTTCGTTTAATTTACGATTTATATTATATTATTTATATTTTTACTTCGTTTTAAATATTATCGCGTTTTTATATAATTTATTTTTTTATAAAAGCCCGTTTTATTAATAATATTTATTATATAATATTACGTTAATTTTATTTATTTTATATTATTACGTTTATTATATATATTACGTTTAATTACTCGGATTTTATTTATTTCGTATTATTATATTAATTATATTTATTATTATATTAAATAAAGTTAAATTACGTAAGTTTAACTTAACATTATTAAATAATAATTTCGATAATTTTATCGCGTTAAAAATTCTTAAATTAAATTTTAATTATAATAAAAGTATTTATTTTATAAAAAACAATTATTTTAATAACTTTATTTATATTAAAAATAAATAATATAAATATAATACGGTTTACGAATTTTAAAATTATTAATAATTAATAAATATTATAAATAAAAAACGTTAATATATATTTTAACGTAATAATATTATAAATAATAATAATCGAAAAATTATTAATAAATTATATTTATTATACGTTTATTAAAAAGTAATTAATAAATATTATTAAGTTTAAAATAATATCGAAATAATAAAAGTTATTAAATTAATAATAAATATTTTATTAAAACGTTAAATATTAAAATTATTTATATATATTATAATCCGACGTTATTTAATAAATTTTATTACGTATTAAAAATAAATTAAATTTATTAATAATAATATAAACGTATAATATTTAAACTTTTTAATTTTTATAAAAAAGTTTATTAAAATTTTACGAATTATTAAAAATATAAAAAAAAAATTTAAAACTTTTTTATATTAAATTAAAACATTATTTATTTAATATAATTTCGTATTTTTAATTATTTTTAATAAAAATATTTTATTTATTATAAGCTGTTAAAAAGTCTAATAGTTATAATTATAAACTAGATATATACTTTATATAAATAAACTAATTAAATTAAATAAAGAGCGGAGCCTTATATTTTTTATAAAATAACAAGGGATAAATTAGCCCACTTAGCTTATAAGGCTTTAATCCTTTTAATCTATATCTTTCTTTTATTACTTTATTTATTACAAGTTTTATATTTATAATAACGTTTATTAAAATAGTACTTTTATTTACAGTTTTATTATAAAATTATATTAAACTATCTTTTTATTTTATTTTTATTTTAAAAACGAAATATTATTTTTTAATAATTTGTAAATCTTATTAAATCGATTTTTATTATTAATTAACCCGTTTAAATAAGATTTTTATTACGTTAAATTTCGCGTTTATTAAACGGTTTAATATAAATATTATTTTTTATAATTATTATTTATTTTGTATTATTTCGTACTTTTTTATACCTTTTGCGAAAACTCGTTAATATACTAAGTTTAATTATAAGTTAAACGCGGGTTTAATAAAACACTTTTTATTCTTAATTTCCGGTCGAAATTAAACTTAATTATAAACTAAGACTGGATTTATAAATAAAACGGAATTTTTAACCAGTTTTAAACTTACATATAAGTAATTAATATACCTTTGAACTCGGATTTAATAAGCTTGGTTATAATTATTTTTTAAAAAAAATACCTTTTATATTTTAACATTAAAATTAATAAATATAATTAGTTTTATTAAAAGGTTATTTATTTTATCACCTTTTATATTTATTAAATTTATATTTGTTTTAATTATTTAATATATTTTTAAAAAGAGCTACCTGTTTAAACACGTAAAAAAAAAAAAAGTAATAAAAAAACTATAATAACGTTAAACAAAATAATAATAAATAAAAAAAAAACTAAAATATATTAATAATTATATTTTAAAAATTATTAAATAATACTTTTATATATCGAATTAAAATAACAAATATAAACTATTTAATTATAAAAATATATATTAATTAAAAAAATTTAAAAAATTTAAAAAATTCAGTTAACTAGTAGTTCCGTAAAATAAAACGTTTTATTAATAAATAATATATAAAAATAATAACAATAATAAAATAAAAATTTAAAATTCTTAATTATATTAACTTTATTATAACGTTAAATATTAAAACTTTTTAAAATATTAATTTAAATATATCTTTTAGTTTTTATTTTTAACGAATAACAGAATCCGGTACTTTTAACGATTTTAATAATCTTAATAATAGTTTATTTAACTTTAACAAAAAACAAAATCGTTTAAATATAAACTTTTTTTTTTCGACTTTTTCGACGTAATCGGAACAATAAACAAAATCGAAATAATATTTTAAATATTTAAAATTTTTAATTTATATAAAAAAAAACTTATAAAATTAAAAAAAAACATTAATATATTTAACTTTAAATAAAACGATTTTAAAAATCGAAAAATCGTTATAAATAATAAAAACTTAATTTGTTTTAATATATATTTTTTTATTAATTATATTAACGTTTTATTCGAAAATTAAAATATTTATTTATTTAATAATAATTAAATTATAAATCTTTTTAATTATTTATTCGTTAAATTAATACTACTTTAATAAAATAAAAAACTATTTTTTAACTAGCGTTATATATTTTATAAAATAAAACTAAATAAAATATTTAAAACGTTAAAAAAACGATTTAAAATACGCGTTAAATATATTATTTAAAAATTTTTATATAATTTATTTATATTTAAAAACGTTATAACAAATTTTAATATAATTATTTAATTTATTTAACGTAAATTACGATATATTTATATTAACAATATTTTTTTTTATAATAATAAAAACTAATAAAAAATAATAAAAAATATCCGCGATTAATAAAATAAATATATTATTAATTATATCGATTTTCCGAAAAAAAAAAACAGATTTTTAAAAAATATATATAAAAATTTAAAAATATTTATTATAATTTATAACGTAAAACTAAAAATTAATACTTTTATATATACTCGTATATTAAATATTTTTAAAAAAAAAATAATTTATTAATACGATATAATTTTTTATTATATTATTTATAATCGAATAATTATTTTAATAAAAATTATAATAATTATTATAATAATTATTATAATAATTATTATAATAATTAATATAATAATAAAAAGTATTATAATAACTATTTTAATAATAATTATTATTATAACAATTATTACAACAGTTATTATAATAATAGTCGCGAAAAAAACCGCGATTAAAATCGTAACCGGAGTTATAACCGAAATCGCGATTATAATTACGATTATAATTATAATCGCGATTATAATTATACCCGCGATAAAAATTAAGATTATAATCGTAATAATAAATATAATTGTACTCGCGACTAAAAATACGATCGTTATTAAAATAATTATAAACGACGTAATAAAAAATAAAACAAAAATAAGCGATCTCGAGTATATTTCGTAAATAATATTAAAAATAAAACAAACTTTAAAAAATACTCTTTTTATTAAAAGTATTTTTAATAATAATAAAAGTTTAATTTATTATATATTTAATATAACTTATAATTATATTAAATATTATTAATAATTTAAAAACGTAAAATAAATAAAAAAATACGAAAATATATATAAATTACGTATTTAATTTAAAAAAATTTACACGTTATTTTTAATCGATTTTTTTCGATAAATTCATAATTTTTATAACGAATTATAACACTTTTATAATTAATTATTTAAATATTTCCGTTTATATATTTTAATTAAAATAAAAATTATCCGAAATATTTTTTATTTAATTAATAATATTTTTATTAATAAAATTAAAATTATAATTAATTCCGAAAGTTTTTTAAAAATAATTAATATATTTAATTAAAAAATATTTATTATAAAAATTTTAAATATTAATTAATATAATAAAATATTTTAATTTAATTATATTTATTTACATTTTAATATTTATATATTATTTATAAACGTTAATAAAAATATTTATATTAATTTAAATATTAATAAAATTATTATTAAACGTTTATATTTTAATAAATTTAAATATATAATTAAAAAATAAAAAAAACAAATTATTTATATTAATAATTC